>JAAAKG020154180.1:0-30695 GCA_010014905.2 Druon quercuslanigerum | reverse complement strand
AAGAAAAAAAACTCGAACACCCCCTTATGTACAATATAACATGTTGTTGTAGTTTTTTCCTTTAAGCTTTCATTAACGTATTTCGGGGGTGATGTGTCATAACGCACAAACCTTTACTGTGCCCGAAGACACGTCGAATTCATGGGATGCAAACTTACGCGCGTCAGGATCTCTAATAGGAAGGGGGGGTACGGGAAAAAATTCTGCTCGCTACTCTGTTTTCTAATTTATTTTAGTATAACACAGACCATTTAAAACTGTTTGAAATAGATAATAAAAAAGAAAATAATTAATAATCGTGGTAATTATAGTATATATAAAAATGACAATCATTAGTAATTATTAGGGTAAATAAAATTGAACAAATATTGATTTTAACATTTATTATAGCGCTACATATTTTTTTCATCGAGATATGTTTGCTATAACATCAGAATTACTTGGTTGACATTAGATAAGATTTTATGCTCAATGACGACTCAGAGCAATAAAATGGAAAGATTTTCAACACAGCCGCGATGGGCTTGTCGGTAAATAACTTATCACGGAATGGGCTTCCCCACCATTGTCACGCTCTTGAGCACCCAAGAATTTCGGAAGCCTTTTCTCAACAGTGCGGCGCTGGCATTCATGGCCTATGCACCTAGTATAAAACAGTGAAATAGATTTTCCTGCATTTAAATTATTATCAATTCTAATTGCAAAAAATGCATCAGGCTCGTTCCATTGACAGCTTCTTACCTAGGGAAATTTATAAACATTTGGCTTGTCTTTTGATTTTAAGTTGTTTTCCAGCTAGTTTCAGTGTACTCGTGGTTCTCCACTTATACCTTCTGGTGAATACATTGCGTCCGTCGTGCTCAGATTGACTGATAGTCCAGTCTTCTTGCACCAACAATCTACTATTCTCAGTGCTTGCTGCATTAATGCAAAGAGCGCAACCAGATGCTGACCGCGCATGATAACCAATGTATCGTCCGCATAGCCTATAACGTGGTGGCCCTGACTTGTGAGCAGATGAAGAAGTTCATCTACAACCAAGCACCGCAGTAGGGAAAATTAAACAACTTCGTGTGGCACGTCTGTTATACAACTGCCACACTCCATGTGACACCACGGCCTCTCTAATCACCACTCACGTGGAGGAGTTGAAGGATCCTTCAATGTCCATAAAGGTTCTAATCGCAAGGCTGTTTAGCTTCAGTTGTCTTTCGATTAGGTTAACTGCTGTGCTTAGGGCTGTTTCCGTCGAGTAACTAGCCCTATGGGCGCGTTGATGCTTGTGAAGTGGCCTACTTGAAAAGACATTATCGCGGATGTATCTGTCCACAAGTGTTTCTACAGTTTTTAGTGGGAAAGATGTGAGGCTAATGGGACATAAATCCTTTAATGAAGTATACCCATACCTGCCTACTTTCAAAATAAAAACTACTCTGTCACCCCTCCATGCCGCCGGAACATATTCTAAAGTCAGACTAGCCCCAGCAAGTCTCACAATCGGCCCTATGATGATTTTACCAGCCTTCTGTGAGAAGACTGTATACATACCGTCTAGACTGGAAGACTTGTAAGGACTGAAGGACTTCCGGGCCCATCTGACCATGGCTGGGGTAATGATCATATTGGCTAGTCACCGATTCGGGCGCAGATGGGCCAGAGGCGACTTTAATTGCCTCGGAGGTGACCTCCACTCTTTTCCTAACATTTTAAAGCCCGAAAAATGTGCCTTGACCAGATGAGCCAAGGTTTGCCCGGTCGACTCTGACTATCCCCAGCCCGGCAATTTCAGAGTGCCAAGAATAGTTTCCGGATTTCGAGAAAGCAGCTTATCCAGACTAGCCGCCTCTGCTCCTTTCTCGATATTTGTGCAAAAGTTGATCCAGCTTTCATGCTTTGATATACGTATTACACTCCTGTATTTATCTCATTAATAGCTTTAAAAAGTTTAAAAAACTACTTAAAAATGTACATATAGGCGTCACTACTTTCTGGTAAGTTCTTCATTACTTTGATTTACCGCTGACCAAACCCAGCTTAATATGCAGATGTGGAAGGATGACTTTATGTACCGGGATAAGACTTTCCAATATAATATTCATAGTACGTGGTGATCAATTTTGTCAATGTGGCCAGCTTTTATCACATAAAAATCATAATTTATTTTCTGGAGCAGTAAATGAAGATTATGATGTTCTTCTTTCAACACGACAGAATAACCGACTGGTATAGAAGCATATATGTGGCCATTATGGAGCAAAAGAGATGTTAAACTTCTTTCCAAAGAATCTATAATTAGACGCCAGTCACTATCTTCATACTTAAAGCACTTAAATTCATTTATTAGAAACCTTCAACGTTAATGGGCTCTATCTTTAAAAAATGTTGCAATTATATATGTATATTACTCAAAATTTAGTTTTCAACATTTTTATAAATGTCCGGGAACTCATAAAAGTTTTTGTTAATTTACATTAATATCACAGGTGATGTATGGTAATTTGAGATAAATTACTCAAATTTCAATGAAAAACTTTCTCTAAATTTCCGAATATTTCTAAAAATTACACGCATTTTTTCGTAATTAACGATGATTTGACCAATCATATATGGTAACATTCCTTGAATTACCGAAAATTCTATGATATGTTACCCAAATTTCCTTAAAGTTTTTACGTTAAGTTAGCTAATCATCGTGAAATGCGATCTCATAGACATATAATTTTCATTATTCATGAGCGTCGAAAAGAGCTCAAATCATGAATGTGTCATTAAAGACAAATTTCAAAGTCCAATAAACATAATTTTGTTTCCAAAAGTATTGTGAAAATCTTAATGAATGATGTTGCTTTTTAAAATTTTCGTAATGTCCAATAAAACTAGTAAAAGATCAAGAAAAATAAAATAAATTGTGTCGATCTTTTAAGCTTTCACAAAATACAATGCCATTGATTTTTTACCGACATCTTAACAACGGCAGTACCCAGTAATATAATTATTCGATGCCAAACTATTGTTCTATTATTTATAAATAATTGATTCAAATCCAGTATGTATTTTGAATTTAAAAGAATTTAAAAAGTTATTTGTAAGAAATAATGTGTCAAGTACGTTCTGGAGTGTCGGTGATTGATTTTTGAGATTCAAAAATCAAAATCAATTAAAAAGATTTTGAACATTAAAAATTCTTAGAAGGCGATGTCCTAGGTATGAAGAAAGCAAATATCAATGATAGCAACATGGACCTCAATAAAAAAATGCGTATAATTCCCCAAAAACTTCTTTCTGTTAATTGTAGTTCACTAAAAGATACGTATGTCGTTCATTGATTTTAAAGGTACGATAAGAATATTTCAGATACATTAGATCTACTCCAATTTGTTACTAATATTTATTTAATTATATTTTCAAACATAATCATCTAACCCCTAAAAGTACTACAAAGTAAGAAATACCTTTATTTCATAAATATTGAAATACAAATTACATGGATAATAGAATATTTATGCATGCAGAAGTGTCTCTTTTATATCTCTGGACAATTAATAAAACCATTTTCATTGTACAGTGTCGTTCACTAGAAGAGTGACGGCAATACCCCTGTTTACTCTACGCAAATTTGATCAATTTGAATAAGTTTTTTCAGTATTTAACTTTCTGTACAAAAATTTTCTTGGAAAAGGGAGGGAAGAAAGATGAGTATATATTATATTATATTTTTCTTTAAAAATTCTCTCGGAAAATTTGAAAAATCGTGCAAATTATGACCTTAAAAAATTTCGCAACGTCCAATGAAAGAAACTATTTATCCACCAATTCCTTCTAAAAATTTTGTTACAGCAGACGGATCTCGATGTAAGAAAATGTTACGCAATAATAAATATGTAAGTCATTATTTGCTGACAGACTGGCCGCTATACGAAAACTCTTTTATGAAATTTACAGAATTCTGTATCGTGTACTGTGACCTATAGGGCGAATAAAATATAAATATGTTTGTTTAACACAAATGTGATACATTTTTCTTTAACACATTGCATGAATCATGCATTCATATGTTTGAGCTCATGGGCATTAGGCGGTTTTTGTTTCAGCCCCGTATCTCGTTTATAAGCACGTATGTAACATCTCTATGCATTCTACAGTGTGGCAAAAATAAGTATTTTGCGTTGGCTGAGAAAAAATTATAAGCGTTTTAGAAATTGAGCCCCTCAATAACAACCTCATCTACAAATCGTGATGTGCCAACATACAATTTTGAAAATACCTAAAACAAAAATGCAATCCTGTTTTTCATGTTTCAGAATTAAGTTCGCAGTCCAAGCGTTTGCCTGATGATGGCTCTTATCCAGGTTTTCATCGACGTGGACATTCTTCTTCTTCTTCTTCTTCTCATAGCAGACCTGGGCCAAAAACGACTCCTTCTGTTAACACAACTCATCCGACCAGATCTCGATTACCTGACAAATCACCTGTTCGCGAAAGGTCAAGGTCCCCTACTCTCAGGAAAACTTTTCGCAGTGTACTTGGATTTAGTTTTGAAGATCTTGCACTGATTCGACTAATTCCCCACAATAATCCAAATAAAATATTCGAACTCCGAACATACGTTTTTCCTCCAGATAAACCAATTGAATTGTCAAGACGAGCTGGTGTCAATATCCCCCTGCCAACTAAGGAACAAATTGTATTATCAACATCCAATGGCGACGTCTGTGCATTTTTGGAAAAACAATTAAGCAGACGTACGAATCTTCGAGCAATATTTACATATGCTTTTGGGCATCCGGCACGGGCGAAAATAAATATGAATAGCGGCGCCGTTGCGAAATTAACCCCAGAAGAAATCGCAGAATGTCCAGTAACTGTTAGCGGACAAATAACAAATCATTATGGAGTATTGCGTGAGTACAACACAATTCGTTACATCATTAATGAATTTAAAAAATGCGCGTCTAATTTAGATCTGGTGTTTCCGCTTCTTTTTTATGTTTAAAATGACATTTACAATTACCTCATTTATTAAATTTTTAAATTATGAATTCATTTAGTTCATAATGCCTAATTATAAAATCTTTTAGATGCCAAGTTTTCCATTCCTAAGCGTACACTTTCACTTTAAAATTTTATTAGTGCAGTTTTGACTTGTTTTTTTCTGCACTTGAATTTTATTATGTTGTCGCCCAATAATAATTTTTTGAGGCTTCAAAGAAGCCAAATTTTCTTAAAGTAGTAGATGTGCCAAAAAACAGGATTCTGTAAAAACGAACATTATATTTTTAAGAAAAAGTTAAGAACTAATGAAGATTAATTATTTAAATAATAGATTGTATGTCTTAAATAAGTGAATAATTTTTCATATATTTATTTGTTTCCAAAA
This sequence comes from Druon quercuslanigerum, assembly GCA_010014905.2. NCBI lineage: Eukaryota > Metazoa > Arthropoda > Insecta > Hymenoptera > Cynipidae > Druon > Druon quercuslanigerum. The sequence goes on along the minus strand of JAAAKG020154180.1, from coordinate 25,318 downwards.
TTTTTTTTTAAGCCTTTGGATGAAATAAAATTATAGGCGTTTGTGGAATAAGCCCCACAATTACAACCTACTTTATAACTCGTCCTGTATTATTATACAATTTTATAGGTATTCAAAACAGAAATTTTATTCTGTATTTCTTGTTTCAGAATTTAGAAATGAATCCAGGGGTTTTTCTGATGACGGCCCTAAGACTGATTCTCATCCCGGTGAAACTTCTTCAACACCTGCTGAAACATCTCTTTGTGATATGTCCAATTCTCCTACTCTCAGGGAAAATTTCAGAAAAGTACTTGGATATAGCTTTCATGATCTTCCCTCTATTCGACTTGCTCCCCGGACCAATTTGAAGAAGATATTCGAACTTCGAATATATGTTTTTCCTCGCGATAAACCAATTCGATTGAGAACAGCAACTCATGTCCTCATCCCCATGCCAACCGAAGAACAAATTGTATTGTCGTCGCCCAATGGCGACGTCTATGCAATATTGGAAAAACCACCAATTAGCAAAAAAACGGGTTTACGTGCAATGTTTACACCTGTTTTTGGAAGTGCAGAACGGGCGAAAATAAACATGAATACCGGTGCGGTTGAAGAAATGACTGCAGAAGAAATCGCCGAATGTGTAGTATCCCCAAGAATACCACTTAAAACGACTTATAGAGTATATCGTGTATCAGAAAGTTCTAGCGTTTCATGCTAGGTCGTTATGCTTCTCGAATACGCTTGATTAAATTTAGTAAAAATGCGAGATTTTTATTATTATTTTTATCTCTGTTATTTTAGATGTAACCATATTTTTTAAGAGAGGAGTAGGGTTTAGCGGGTGAAAAAATCATTGTTTTAAGAACTTTTTTAGAGATATAGCTGCAGTGAAAGATAGAGAATTAATGATGACGGCTTTTCGAAAACGTTTTCTTGCGAGCAGCGTCTGTTTTTGTAATTTGAAGTTTTTAGTGGTGATTTTAAGTAAAAATAGTGAGTTTTTTGCGACAGATTAATGGCTCATTCGAGCTATATAAAGCCCGGCTCATATTTGACCATTTTTCTACGTTGTCTTGCAAGCAGCATTCAAGTTTTATACATCAAAATTTTTGGAGTCGCGTGTCAAAAATAGAAGTGATTGCAAAACTTAACAGTTTATTGCAAAAATTTTCTGAGTATCAGTAATCGAGATTCATAATTTACCTTTGTCTTTGAGGCTATCTGTAAATGTCAACTTCGAAAATTACGTGAAATTCGTCACAAATAACTTTCGACGTGCATATAATTTGATTTAACTGCACAATGGCAGTTACTACCTTAAGACGATAGACCTTTTAAGTCAAATGCATTCAAACCCCAATTGTCTATCGGCTTTGGGTTCAGTCAGCACCGAATAGAAGCTTTTTTAATGTCAACTTTCATGGCCGCGTTATGTAGTTTACGACCTTAAAACTAGAATATGGCACAGTAGCGCTCATACTCGCGCCGTAAACAACTTCAGATGTGCTAACAATTCGAGCCCAAAAATCGTAATATGAGTGCAATTCTGATAGTTATGTACATGGAGTCGAAATTATTCCCCTGTTCGAGCCGCCCACCTTCTGAAGTGTATCAGAAAAAATCTGCTTGATAAAGATCTGGAATTTGGATGGACTCCAGGAAAAACAGAAAATCAAAAGTTTGCAAATTGCAAGCATCTGGTAACAGTATATGAAATTAAACTGAATGGCATTATAAAATTTCTGGGACTTGTAAAGCTTACCGACCAGCAAGTTCATCCAGACTTAATCAAGCTACAGACTTGTAAACTCACGATTCAAGTTTTCAGTGTCAATGTTGCATCAGAAGTACAATCTGTGGCAGGTTGTACACGTAATATTTATGTAAATACTTCTTTTCAATAAAACTCAAAAATACACACTCAATGCCTCATTGAAAGTACAAATATCAGGGTGCCTAGCGTCCTGGAAATCCTCTTTTTCGCCTAAAAAGAAAGCAATATTGAACAATATTGAATTCTTAATAATTTTGAACTAAAAGAATTTAAAATTTGAAACAAAATATATTGAACAATTTTAAATTAAAAACGTTGCAAACAAAATAATTTAAGATTTCGCAAAATTTTGAAGCAGGACAATATTTGAAATGGAAAACTGTGTCAAGTCCTGGAATTTGCTTTTGAAGGAACGTTAGAAGCCCTGAAACATTAAGGTCGAGTTTTTGCTACCTTTGTGAGTAAAAATGTACATTTAGCGCTTCATGCAAAAATCCTATTTTTACTTTAGCTTGGAGAATTTTGGTGCTTGCGTCGAGGGATATTCTTAAAATACCAGTAGAGGCCAGACACACTGGAGAAAGTTTTGGTTACTTGAACATCATAACCGATGCTTTCAAAGGAACGGTTCGACACGATGAACGAAGCGAACATCGTACTTTATGGACGGATTCGAGTTTACATATGGAATTTTTCTCGGATTCAAAAATTAGGTTTCACGCATCTCAAAACTAAGCATTGTGACCAAGAGTCTATTTAGAAAGAATTTCTTTACCTTGATACGCGTTAATGGAGAACAGAGCAACAAACCAACGTGCTCTCGGTTTGCAGGACACTTCGAGGCATTGGTCATTAATTACTTAACATATTACCACGCTCTAGGTGATCTCTCGAAATCTTTTAGAAACCCCATTAACTTTTTTTATAAAAACCGTAATTCAGAATTTAAATCTCTTGAAATTTGTGAAAACTCTGGAAATCCTTTGGTAAACCCTCAAAATTCTTTCCATATCCTTTCCATCCATCCAGAAACCTTCAGAGATTCCCTCCCCTCCTTTCAGCCTGCCTTTCGTCTCCTCACATACCTCCGTCACCCCTCGACAAGGCCTCTCTCTACTCTCCTCTCTTCCACTAAAGCCTGCCTGCGTCTCCGGTAGAATGCCTTTCCCCTTAACATTCTTTCGCAGCCTATCTGTCTGCCAGCACCATTGCGTATATTTTGTACGCCGTATTCATTGGCGTAATTCTTCTATAATTTTTCTGCATCTCTCTCTCACCTTTTTCATACAGTGGCACGGGATCACTCCCTCCCTCCATCCTCTTGAAAATCTCTCCCCGTACCATACTTTTCGCACTACTCACTTCCGTCTCTCCCTTACATCTTGTGTGCCGAACAGCAATGTTTCGTTCTCTACCCCATCCAGTCCTGCTGCCTTAGACCTTTTCAACTTTCCTGCCTCTCTATTTTCTCGTCATTCAGCTTCTTTTCATCTACCTCCCTTGTTCTTATAATCCCCTTATCTCTCTTCCGTGTATCTGATCCCTGAAATGAATCTTTAAAAAATTCCTTCCATTCGTCACTGGCTACCATTTTACTTATCCACATCCTACGTTTACAAAACCTATGAATTATCTTCCATACTTTACCTTATGTCTTAACATTTCTTAACTCCTCTTCCAGCTTTTTCTTCTTAAACATGATCCTAAACTCCTTCCTCATGTCTACGTACATTCTCTATCCCACCACGGCTTCATTTTTCCTTTCTTCTTCTTTCTAAATACCTTCTTTTGCACACATTCTTTTACTTTATATTCCACATTCTGCCATATCCGTTTCACCGACCCGCCCTTAAAGTTTAAGAGGTCCAACGTCTCCTCATACTTCTCTATTGCTTTTCTCGTCCATAAAACCCTATCCCTTAATAACCCTTCTTCCTCACCCTGCCTTCCTAACCTCCCCTCGATCCACAAACTTAAAATCTGATGGTTCGATTCCACCCTCCCTTCCAGTATAAATTTCTTTATTTCCTCCCACCATTGCATATAGATTATCACATAGTCTATCACCGATACCTCATCTTACTCACATACGTGCATTCTCCCTTTTCGCCCTCTGTTACCATACTATTCACCACAGCCCATCCTCTGTCCTTTATACAGTCTCTTTGAATCTCCTCCTTTTTATTTATTAACTTATTTTTCAATTTGATTGCGAAGCACTCCCCTTTCCGGTGAAGACCTCCTCCCCAATTCTCGCATTAAAATCCCTGCCCCCAGTACCACAATGTCCACATCTCACTCTCTCTTAGGACGTCTACTACACTTTCTTTAACACTTTCCATCTCATCCATATTGTACGCAGTCACAAACTTGTATGTTATCCCTCCTATCTTTACTGTTCTTATTTGCACGCTCTGTGCCTCTTCCGCTCCATGGACTTCTTCCTCCAATCCATCCCTAGCCCCCGGTATAATTTCCGCACTCGCCCTTCCTTTCCTGTTTACTCTGACCGCTTCCTGCAGCCTCCAACTATACCCCCTTGGCAACTTTGGTTTCACACTATCCCATTCCTTTCTCCCTACCGCCGTCTATATCAATCCCACCACATCAAATTCCTGGAATTTCCTCCAGAAATCCTCATCTTTCTTCTTCACCGCTGCTACGTTCCAGTACAGTGCCTTAAACACTCCTCCGCCCTGCTTTACTTCCACCCCCCCCCCTACATCCCAAGAAACGAATTTCCCTGCACTTCCTTCAAAACCCCTTTCTTATCATTCCATACTTTGATTTTCTCCTCTATTTTATTTTCCGATAGCCTACCTTTGCTGCTCTCACTTCACTTTTCTCCCTCCTAGCTCTGTAGTTTAGCATTCTCTGCACATCCTTTTCCTTCCACGTCAAGTGTTGGGCAATGAAAACCTTCTTGTCCTTTATTCTATTTCTGTAACGCATTACCCCCAAGTTTTCTTTCCATCTCTCCAATTCAACCACCGCCACTTCACTCCCGTTTCTCCTTCTTGATCTTAACTTTTTCTATCTTGCTTTTAACCCACCCTATGCTCTGTAGCAGCGCTTCCACCCACTCCCTTTCTTCTCTGCTCATTAACTTAATCCTCTTATTGCAATATTATTTGTCCTATCTGCCTTTTCTCTCCTCTCCATCCTTAACTTCATTGCCCTTATTCTTTCCGTATTCGCTCTCTTCTCCTTTTGATTCCTACGCTCCCCCTTTTTCTCTTCTATCATGTTCTCCACCATCTCCCAAATACCTTGCTTCTCGCCCTCCCTCATCAACTAATTCCCTTCCCGACCTGCCCTTTACCTTCTGAAGCGTTTGTTTCGCCCTTGTCTTCCACTCTTCTGCCTTTCATTCTTCTTCCATCGCCTTCATTTTATCATCTTTTTATTTCTTTAACGACGCCACTTCTCATTGCAATCCTTCTACTTGCTCCCTCAGCTCTGTTACCTCCTTTTCCGATCCATCCTTTCTTACCTTTAGGTCCTCCCTTATACCTTACATCTGCTCCATCGCCCCCCTTACATTCTCCCTCAACCTTCTGACCTCACCTATCAGCACCCCGAGAGCCTCCTTCTCTGTCTGCTCCTCCATATTTATAGGGGGTAACCTACGTTTCCGTAAGCTTTTTTTAAAGAGACTCACTAGCACGCTCTTCTCCGGACTATCTTTGCTGCCTGTTTTCCTCTTCAAGAGATCCTTCCTTTGGCGTTTCCTTCGTTCCGATCTGTCCCTCTCCCTGACGTGCTACTAGACATTGGACCACGCCCAGCTGACCGTCGTGGCCTGCTGGAAATTTCGTCCCCTTCGAGTTCACTAAGCTGGTTAGGGAATGTTGGTAGAAGGAGAACAGACGTATGGTCGGGAGGATGGAGTTGAAAAGGGAAACGTATTTTAAAACGAATGAATTGCAGATGGATGAAGTGAGAAGAATGCATTAGGAAGGAAGAAGAGTGTATGAGTTCGTTAAATGGAATATCTAAAAGAGAGACAAGGAAGCAGCGGAGAAGAGAATAAGACAGTCAATGTCTAATGGGAACTATGTGTGGATTTTGCTAAGGGAGAGAGCGCAATGTTTGTGTGAGAAAGGAGAGCAAGGAAATCAGGAACTTATAGCGAGAATGAAATGCGGATGCATGAAAAGTTATAATAGGTTCTAACTTTCTGGAGAGAAAAAGATGTGTGAATTGTGCTGGAAGGGGGATGCAAAAGTGAAATACTGGTTGAAGAATTGTCAAGAGGTGGAAGAAAGTGAAATAGGCATGGAAGTATTGTTGCATGAAAGGGAGGACAAACGAAAGGGCAGTGGCATGGAAGAAGGGGGTGTTGGGTAAGATAAAGAAGAGGAGAAGACAGAAGTAAGAGGAATGCAAAAGGAAAGATAGTATATATGAGAGGAAATAGATTTAAGAAGATTGTACATATTATAAATAGTAGATAAGGATTAAATATTAGCTGCAAAGGTAGAGGCTGGTGAGGCGATGTGAAGCGCGAAAGGCAAGGTCGGGTAAGAGATAATGTGTGACGGGATGTTATTTTTCAAAGAGATAGTTGTAAGAAAATTCTGCAAAAATGGAACTGTAAGCAAGTCAACTTTTTAAGGCCAGCAGGCTGAAAAAACGTTTATCTATCTATGTACCCTAAATAAGTACTTCCTGGAGAAATAAATTACAAACCCTAGAAAGCATACCGACGCACGACACTAGCGACGACGTTAGCACAAAAACCTTACTTAATTTAAACAAACCTAATATTAGGAAAAGGGACAAGAAAAATAATTCAGGAATAATTTACTAAAATAACAAATATGAAAGTGAATAAAATGATAGGGATGAAAAATCAAAAATGAAATCTCAAAAAGCTAATGAGATATCGGAAATTAATAACAAAAACAAAAGGGATTAATGTAAAAAATAAAGCGATCAAGCTAAATGATATTTCAGATAGATTAGGAAAAAGGAACGAACAGGATAATTTTTCTCCAGAAGTTTGCGAAGGCATTGTTGAGTTTAACGAAAACCAACAATCCCAATTAGAAACGCTTCTTGAAAATAAAATTAAAATCCACTCGTTAAAAGCAAAAAGGGCAATTCATTTAACGAAACATAAAATTGATTGCAGGGACACGATGTAATTAAACAGCGATATTACGACGTAAGCCCAACTATCATAGAAATACCAAGAAATAACAAGATACAATAGGACACTCTTGTTCGGACTTGTCGAACCCTATTTTTATGATAAAAAAACCAGAAAAAATTGATAGATTCTGTTTAGATTTCAGAAAGGTAAATAATATTATAAAAAAGACCTTTACTTAGAATAAAGTTCAAAATCAGTAATAGAATTCACAGTACCTGAAAAGAACATGTATCTATTCAAAAGAATGCCATTTGGTCTTACCTATGCTCCACCTATTTTTCAGAAACTGGTGGATTAAATTATTACTCCATACAAAGCGGACCAACAGACAGGTAAACTTCACGACCAGTATGAAGGTCCCTTTATTATTAAAAATAATTTTTATAGATACAGATAATATTTATATTGATTAGAAAGCTATAGTAAAGGTACTAGAAAATAGATTAATTAAATACTAATGAATTTATGTTTAGGTATTTATACTCAAAATATGGGAAAACTCAAAAACTGACTCAATCAATCCTTCGGGATAAATCTTTCGCTAATGATGCAGCCTGAATCCACATCGTGCATCGCCATAACCATCATGTAGCTGAGGATGTCCCTCAGTGTCATCATGAACGCAGCCCATCCATCTGAATATGATCGCGAACGGTCATTCAATCCATAGTTGTGAGATAACTCAGGATTGTTTAGGAAAATATCGCTCGCAATACAAGCCTAGACTAAGTGTGTGCTGGTGAAGCCGACCGAACGATCAGGCTCTATTGCCTGGCGGGTCCTGTACAGAGGGTCAGGTACACGGGGCCCTGTACAGAGGTTTGTTCGAATTTCGACTTTGGGCTCGGTATCGGAGTCCCACTGCTGGACCGTTAACAACGTCCGTCAGAAGTGCAATATGGAATAGAAGAAGTGAGGTAATTAAGAATGTCGACCTTCCTTATGAAAGCTAATTAAGGATGAGTAGAACAAATCCCCCATCTTTAGAAAAAGAGAAGTCGACTTTATCCTAAGGGACCAAGAAATCGCCACGCTGAGTTTCTATATTGGATTTCTTGCCCATTATTTCTTTTGGTCTATATTTTTAACGGACTGTTTTAATTGGTTACTCTGGATCTAAGAGAAGCGATCATGCCAAGTGTTGTTTCATGTTTTACGCAAACTCGTAAACGATTCGTTTTTAATGCTCTCCTCTTTTTAGTTTAATAAAACAGTTGGGCCGTGATATCGATACTTACTTAGTTATAAATGAATAACAGAGCTGTATCAACTCAATCAGACAAGCTTATTCAATATTTCTCTTAAAATTTCGAAAAACCACTGTTTCAATCATCAGGAAACCAATTTTCAAAAATTATATTTTAGAAAAATTTGTTAAAAACAATAAACCTAATAAAACTCTAAAAATGGTAAAAATATAATAATCGTAGTGTACAATAAACGTAAGAATTAGCTATGAAAGTCAATAGCCACTTTCCGAGTGAGTCTATTTTTTTTAAATCCATGTTTTAATGTAGTAAAGCAGACAAAAAGAAAGTTTCCTGTTTATTGAAAAAAACTATGTCTCAGATTAATGCTGTAAAAAGATATTTAATGACAAGTAAAGTTGTTAGCATAGTTTTAATTGTCCAACAATATTTTTAGTTATAATGTGCTAATTTTTATAAAATTTAAGAAAAATGTAAAAAAAAACTTTATATACCAGTATTAAGGGTTTTTTTCATTTTTCTTAAATTTTATGAAATTTAGACATTATTAATAAAAATCTAGGTCATGTAAAATATTGATGAACTATTAGAAGATTTCCAGATTCTAACAGAAAAAGATATCTGGATACTGGCTTTGGAACACGATCAAATAAAAGAAGCTTAATCCTATTATGGTGAACACGCTGCTCATGATGGCAGGTTCTGAATTTAAATATGTACTGAAATGTGGCATTTAGCCACGTATACAAATAATCTAATTATTCATTAACTTTCACAAATTTTAAACCAGTACTCGTGAGTCCCGAACTGGAAGTCAGAATTTCGACAGCTGCCTGCCAGCAGCTGGGATTGATTTGTAAGCAAAATATGCTCTCAACATACCAATAAATCCAATTTTCTAGTGAATTACTTTCGACCAATAGAATAATTTATTTAAAAAAAATCAATTTGACTTCTGTTCAATTAAATAAATGTCAATGTTACCTATTAAGTCGTTGGATAAAATAATCCTGGGAAACCGGGTCCGAAGTTTATAAGGTATATCCTATGTCAGCTGGCAGGCTTATAAAAATCGTTCGACCATAGCAATAAACCAATAAACACTACGCTCACTAATCCCCCTGGTTTTCTCGCACAGAAGTAAGTCTCATGCGATCAGCACAAATCAAGGAGACGACGTCCACAGTCTCAGGTGGACGATTCAAACAAACCAGCGTGGACAAGGGCGCAGGCATACTGCCCCGCCAAAGAATATTTTGTAGCGTTCTGCGCGGTCGTTTTATTCACTCCACGCGCCACCTAGTAGCTTTCACTTTTAACAAATTCTCTTTCTGAATCCGAGTGATCCGCCACCTGCGAGTGACGCAACGTCTACTTGTCGTTCGCTGTGAACTATTTCCTACTCGATCGTTGCGTTCGTCATCTGCGCATGACAGAAAGCGCACTTGTGTGTCCTTGGAGACAAGTATCCAAGAAGGAACTAACTCTTAGTCCGACGCTCACTTGAGACACAGTAGTGAGTAATTCCAACGAATTTAGGCAAAATTGCTGTTTGCCAGGGCAGCGGGACGTGGTTCTCTGCGTGGCAGAAGGTTCATAAATCCATGATCATTCAAAAAGTTTAAACTTTTAAAACAATATTTAATTTAACACATTTCACTACTAGCAATATGTAGATTACATTTCTAAAATGATGAGGTCCTTTTCGTGGTACCGTTGCTAAGGATATTTCAACACTCCGCAATATATTCGTCTTGAATTAAATAAACCATTTCTTTAGGATTATCTTTTGTATCTAATTGAAAATATTGATAAAAAGAAGAAAATATTGATTCTAACTAGGACAAAAATACCATTCTAACAAAACTTTTTGACATCAGACATCTGTTTGAATCGAGAAACCTGCCTTTCGACTGAAAGTCAATGAATATTTTTATCTGATTTAAAACAGTTTTCATTAAATCTCGTGAAATCTACTGAAATCTGAAAAAAAAAATTCAAAAATTCTATACTCGCATGGAGTTACTTCGAAATTCTATCGAAATATTGGAATCGTTAGGAATTCTTTGAGGCATTAATATAAAATATTACATAGAAGGTGATATCATCTTGTAAGAATTGCGTAGTAACTAAATTCTTTTCGTTTATGCTGTATCTTATCAACCGTAAATACCTTCGAAGGACAAAGTTGAAGCCTTTAATATAAAAGATAACGACTGTGGTATTGATTGCACACGCGAACGAAGCAGAAGAATATTCATTAGCTAGATTGTTACATTATATTGTTAAATTGAAAAGATGAAGATTAACTGTACTCTGCTGTTATACTTGACCGTTACCCTAATATCTATTGGTGAGTAAAATAAAATAATATATCTGTTATTTATATAAATAGCCTTTTAAGATTTCGGCGAATCAAAACGTTAATGATTTAAAGAGAACGGATAAACCTTACACTTACCAACTGACGTAAAAACTCACATCTTCTATACACGTGCAAAACAGACTTTTAGTAAAAGTAAAATGCACTCATACCCCAATTTGAGTGCACTACCCATCTAGCGAAGCTTGCGGGAGGAGGTAAAAGCAGAGAAGCGTAAATCACGCACAATATTGCGCTGCACAGAATCGGGGTACGAGTGTAATTCTATTAATTTCATAAGAAAAAAGCATAACCTTTTAATTATAACCTTAAAAACACATCTGAATTAAAATTTTGAAAGTATATATATTCTTATAGAAAATTTGATTGTACTTATTTTTTCTCTGCAGAAAAAAGTTGTAGCTCTCTCCATTTTCAAACAAAAGAAGGAAAACTCGAACACTCCATTTCATATAATATAAGATTTTGTTGTAGTTTTTTACTTTAAGCTTTAAGGTTGCGTGGAATTCATGGCAGCGCGCCCCAGAATCTTTAATAGGAAGGGGGTGTAAGGGAAAAAATTCTGCTCGCTGCAAATTCAGAACAGTTTAACTTAGATAATAAAAAATAAAATAATTATTAATCGTGTTAATTATAGTATATATAAAAATGACTAATATTAATAATCAGGGTACAAGTGCAATTCTTATAATTACATAAGAAAAAAACATAACCTTGTAATCATAACCTTAAAAAAACCTAAATTTCAATATATATATATATATGTATATATTTTTATGGAAAATTTGATTGTGCTTATTTTTTCTCTGCAGAAAAAAGTTATGGCTCTTGCCATTTACAAAAAAAAGAAAAAAAACTCGAACACCCCCTTATGTACAATATAACATGTTGTTGTAGTTTTTTCCTTTAAGCTTTCATTAACCTATTTCGGGGGTGATGTGTCATAACGCACAAACCTTTACTGTGCCCGAAGGCACGTCGAATTCATAGGATGCAAACGTACGCGCGTCAGGATCTCTAATAGGAAGAGGGGGTACGGGAAAAAATTCTACTCGTTGCTCTGTTTTCTAATTTATTTTAGTATAACACAGACCATTTAAAACAGTTTGAAATAGATAATAAAAAAGGAAATAATTAATAATCGTGGTGATTATAGTATATATAAAAATGACTAATATTAATAATTATTATGGTTAATAAAATTGAACCAATAATGGTTTTAACATTTATTATAGCGTTACACATTTTTTCCCTCGATATTCGTTTGCTGTAACATCAGAATAACTACGTTGATATTAGATAAGATTTTATGCTAAATGACGACTCAGAGCAGAAAAATGGGAAGATTCTTAACAATGCCGCGATGGGGCATGTAGGGGAATAACTTATCACGGAATGCGCTTCCCCCACCACTGTCACGCTCTCGAGCGCCCACGAATTTCGGAAGTCTTTTCGCAATAGTTTTGTAGCAATAAAAAAAATGTATATTTTTATATTAATTGCGAAAAATGCAAAAACAATATAACATACAACTATTTTGCGTTGACTGATAAAAAATTATAGGCGGTTTAGGAATTAAGCCCCTCAATCACAACCTCATATAGAACTATATGCCAACAAATAATTTTAAGGAAACGTAAAAACAGAAATAATCCTGCATTTCTTGTTTCAGAATTAAGTTTGCAGTCCAGGCGTTTGCCTGATGATGGCTCTAATCTTGGTTTTCATCGCCGTGGACGATCTTCTTCTTCTTCTCGTAGCAGACCTGGTCCAGACACGACTCCTTCTGTTAACACACCTCGTAATTCTGCCAGGTCTCGATTACCTGATGAATCACCTGTTCGCGAAAGGTCAAGGTCCCCCACTCTCAGGAAAACTTTTCCCAGTGTATTTGGATTTAGTTTTGATGATCTTGCATTGATTCGACTGATTCCCCACAATAATCCAAATAAAATATTCGAACTCCGAACATACGTTTTTCCTCCAGATAAACCAATTGAATTGACAAGAAGAGCTGGTTGCATTATTCCCCTGCCAACTAAAGAACAAATTGTATTATCCACATCCAATGGCGACGTCTGTGCATTGTTGGAAAAACAATTAAGCAGACGCTCGTATCTTCGACCAATATTTACATATGCTTTTGGTAAGCCAGCACGGGCAAAAATAAATATGAATAGCGGCGCGGTTGCGGAATTAACCCCAGAAGAAATTGCGGATTGTCCAGTACCTACTGACGGAAAAATCACAAATCATTATGGAGTATTGCGTAAGTAATAAAATTTAAAAAAGCGCGCCTCATTTAGATCTGGTGTTTGCGCTTCTTAATTATGTTTAGAATAACATTCACAATTACCTTTTTTCATATTTTATGACATGTTCTTCAATCTGTCAAAGTACATTAAATATCACAAATTTCGCTTCACTTGATATTGTGTCATTTATAGTAAGCGTAGTTTCAACTTTTGAATGTTAAGTTCACTTGTTAAATTTTTGAATTATGAATCCATTCAGTTTACGATACCGAATTTTAAAATATTTTTTTTCTGCACTTGAATTTTATTATGTTGTCAAGCGAAATTTTCTTAAAGTAGTAGATGTATGAAAATCAGGTTTCTGCAAAAACAAAATTTTGTACGATGTTAAGAAGTACAATTATATTATTAGACATGTTTAATAAAAAAAACTTTATATTTTCATGAATCATTTCAGAACTTATGAAGATAATTTATTGAAATAAAGTAAATAATGTTTCATACATTTATTTGTTTAAAAAATGTTTTCTCAACCCGTTGGATGAGATAAAGTTATAGACATTTGTGGAATGGGCCCCAAAATTGCAACCTAATTTAGAACTTGTCTATTATACGATTGTGTAGGCATTCAACACAAAAATTTTATCCTGTATTTCTTGTTTCAGAATTTAGAAATGAGTCCAGGGGTTTGCCTGATGGTGACCTTAGCACTGGTTCTCATCGCCTTGGACATTTTTCAACACCTGTCGAAACATCGCTTTGCCACAGGTTCAGTTCTCCTACTCTAAGGGAAAATTTCAAAAAAGTACTTGGATATAGCTTTGATGATCTTCCCTCTATTCGACTTGCTCCCCGAACCAATTTGAACAAGATATTCGAACTTCGAATATATGTTTTTCCTCGCGATAAACCAATTCGATTGAGAACAGGAACTCATGTCCTCATCCACATGCCAACCGAAGAACAAATTGTATTATCGTTGCCCAATGGCGACGTCTACGCAATATTGGAAAAACCACCAATCAGCAGAAAAACGGGGTTACGTGCAATATTTACACCTGTTTTTGGACGGACGGAAAGGGCGAAAATCAACATAAATACTGGTGCGGTTGAAGAAATGACTGCAGAAGAAATCGCGGAATGTTTAGTATCCCCAAAGGAACCACTTAAAACGAGTTATAGAGTATATCGTGTATAAGAACGTTCTAGTGCTTTATGCTATATAGTTATGCTTTCCCGGCGTGTATGCATAGAGCTGTTAAATTTAGTAAAAATGCGACATTTTTCATAATATTTTGAACTCTGTTATTTTAAATGTAAGCTTTAATCATGTTGTACCTCGATGTGAATGCGTCTTTATTTACTTTTTTACTTTTCATAAAATTCGCAAATAGAAGATGCAAAAAAACGAACTTTTTTCGAGACATGGCTAAAGTAAGTTTATTATCATATTTTACACATTAAGAAGCATCGTTCTGAGAAATTTTTTTTAAATCTTTGAAGAAAAATAATTTTAAAAAAGCCGGTGATGGAGCTTTGCCGAATACACCTTTTCAAAAAGTTTTTCTTGCCCCCAGCGTCTGTTTCTGTAATTTTAAATTTTAAGTGGTGATTTTAAGTAAGAATAGCGAGTTTTCGCGTCAAATTTTGTCATTTCATGGCTGTGAAATCTCTTCAATGTAAAAAACGATATAGGCGGAGGTAATTTATATCTTAAAAGTGTGCACAAAATTTAAAAAGAATCGTTGCAGTAGTTTCCGAGTGAGAGGTGGCACTGACTAAAAATGGTGTTTTTGAGCAAAAAGCGTTTGAAGTTTTAAACATTGAAAAAGTGGTGGCAAAAATGTGTTTTTTTTCAATTTACACTAAATCATCGATTCGAGCTACATAAAGCACATTTCTTGCACTAAAATTTGCAAGGATAAGGTTACCTGCAGTAATTTACTGCTACCCGCCCTTATATTTTTCACCGGCTCGCATCTTACCATTTTTCTACGTTGTTTTCAAACAGCATGCAAGTTTCATACGTCAAAAATTTTGAAGTCTTAGGTCAAAAATAGAAGTGATTGCAAAAATTAAAAATCGAGAATCATCATTCAACGTTGCCCTTGCAGCTATCATTTGCGGGATATTAGATGCATATAAAAAATACTGCAATAAATACAAACTATACTATTCTAACAAAACATTCAGTCATCAGAAATCTCTTGGAATCGAGAAACCTGCCTTTCGGCTGGAAGTAAATAAATATTTTTATCTGATTCAAAACAGTTTTCATTGAATCTCGTGAAAATATTACATAGAACGTCACATCATCTTATAAGAAGTGCCTATAGTAACTAAATTCTTTTCGTTATTCTGTCTCTTATCTAACATAAATATCTTAGAAGGACAAAAATGATGTCTTCAATATAAAAGATAACGTCTGTAGTATAGATTGCATAAGCCAACAAAGCAGTAGAATGTTCATTAGTTAGACTGTTATATTACATTTTTAAATTAAGAAGATGAAGATTAGCTGTACTCTGCTGCTGTACTTGACCGTTATCCTAACATCTATTGGTGAATATAATAATATAATATATCTCTTATTTATGTAAATAGCCTTTTAAGCTTTTGGCAAATTATAATTTTGATGATTTAAAGAATACGGATGAACCTTACACTTACCAACTGACGTAAAAACTTACATCTTCTACACACGTGTAAACAGTATATTAGGAAACATAAAATGCACTCAAACCCCAATTTGAGTCCACTAAACGTCCAGCGAAGCTCGTGGAGAGGAGGCAGAAGCAGTGAAGCATTGCTTCGCATTGCTGCGAAGTTTCTACCTATTTTGGGGGTAATGCGTGATAACGCATAAGGGTTTACTGTGCCCAAAGACACGGAAAATCCATGAAAACGCGCACTTGTGCGCGCCAGAATCTCTAAGAGGAAAGGGATGTACGGGAAAAAGTCTGCTTGCTGCTCTGGTTTCTAATTTATTTTAGTATGAGACAGATCATTCAAAACCGTTTTAATTAGATGATAAAAATAGAAATAATTAATAATCGTGGTGATTATAGTATATATAATAATGCCAATAGTCGCATTGAACAAATGACATTTGTCGTCAGATTTGTTGAAATAAATAAAGTTTGATTAAAGCGGTGACGGACTTGCGAATGATGTCTTACATAAATTCGAGAATATGGCTCAAGTGTTTCGGACTTTTATTGTCAGAGCTACGACAACGGCGCTAACGTGTATACAAAGGTGTTCATAGTAGAATACTCGAAAGTACCATAAAAGCATGTTCCTTCCTTCCATAAAAGCATATATTCCTTCCTTCCTTCACAGTTTAAATTTCTTTTAGCAATGGGATAAGCGTGGGGTAAGCGTGAGGTAACCGTGGTTCAAGATAGGGTCCATGTTCACTTACGGTCGTGCCATGTTCGTTCTGTGGCTCTGAACAATGGCTCAAGCATGGCAAATGGCCCGGCTTCCATGCTTCGCGCACAGTCGAACGTGATTTGATTTGAATATTGAAGTTTGGAAACATTTTCGAAGACGGACACAATCTATAAATTTTTCTCACTTTTTAGAAAGGATTAGCAGATAAATATTTTCTTTTTTTTCAACTTTGCGATAAATTAAATCGCGCTTACCCCTAGCTTACCCCACGCTTCCTCGATGCTTATCCTATTGCTGAGCAATGTTGAGCGATGGTTCACCCATTCAACCTTTTTAACGCGGGTCGTATTGAAGCTGGTGACTTTTTGGAATTATGCAGCAGGTATATAATTTCATATCTGCGTCAATTAGAAAGTGGCAAAGTTTTTGCTATCAAATGGCGCTAATTTATTATGCGTTAACAGAAATACATGAAAACTCAGGAAGACTTCTCTCTCCATCAAAAGTTTCCAATTTGTATGCTCAGTTTTCAATTGGAATAAAATCTTATCCAATGTCAGCTTCGTAATTCTGTAGTTACAGCAGAGCAATCTCGAAATAAGATAATCTTACGCAATAATAAATGAGTAATTTATTATTTGCCGACAGGCTAGCCGCTATACGAAAATTTTTTGATGATATTTCCAGAATTCTGTGTGTTGTACTGCGACTGCTGGAGCGAAAAAAATGTAAATATGTTTTTTTGAAACGAATGTGATACATTATTCTTTAACACATTGCATGAATGATGCATTCATATGTTTAAGCTCATGGGTATTCGGGGAAATTATAAGCAAAAAAAGATTTCCAGCTTCAAAGTTGTTAAAAAGGTAGTTTCATTTTTTAGGGTGAATATGCTTTCTAATTAAATACACTCAAATTGCAGTTAAATTAAAGCTCAGTTACGTCAAAGATCAGATATATAAAAAACCGCCCAGTTAATTCACATTTTACATCCCCTACACTTAGCAACACAGATACACACGATTCTCGTATAAAGCGCACTCGTTCATCTTCTCCGCCCCAGTAGACATTGGTGGGGTTAACGAGAATTTGATGTAACCGAACTGTTTTCATTTTAAATGTTTTGACTTAACTGGAAGTTAAGTGTATTTAGTTAAAATAAATAATAATTAAGAAGTAAAGAGTTTTTTGTTTCAGCCCCGTATCTCGTTTATAAGCACGTATACAACATCTCAACGCGTTGCACGGTCTGGCAAAAATAAGTATTTTTGGACAGAAATGACAAGACAGTTTAATTTTAACCTTAGTTTGATGCACAAATAATTGCAAGACTTCTAGATTTTTTTGTAATTTAGATTAACTAGTCGTTGAAATTTATGGCTTTTGAATAAGATATCAGACTAATTAATATAAGATTATATATAAATTAAATTAAATTTTGGCTTAGAATTATTCAAAACATTTTTGTATACAGATTCACAGTATGAAAATGTTTGAATGGATAGCCTCAATTTTGTTGGCAGAATAAAATGAAAATATCTTTTCAGTGACTTCTTGCTGAATATGCGATGATTCATTTATATATTCATAAAAAGTTTTTACGCTGAACGCTTTGGTCGCTGAAAATTTGCTGAATTCCTCATGACCTTGATGATAGAAAATGATGGTAGAAACTTATAACTTTTAAATAATAAAAAAAAACTGTCAATATGACGCTAATTGCAGACTATTTGTTTCCTGCAACAGAAATTAGGTTCGGAAGTGTAAAAATTATGGTGACGTAAAGTACGGCACCTTCGGACTTAGTATACGAAACATTACCTGCTCTTAATCGTTTTTACAGTTCTGTAGCAATCACAAAAATTTTTATTTGTATATTAATTGAGAAAACTGCAAAAACAACAGAACATACATATATTCTGCGTTGAGTGAGAAAAAATTACGGGCGTTTTAGGAATTAAGCCCCTCAAATACAACCTCATCTACATCTCGTGATGTGCCAACATGCAATTTTGAAAATACTTAAAACAAAAATTAAATTCTGTATTTCTTGTTTCAGAATTAGGTTCGCAATCCAGGCGCTTGCCAAATAATGGCTCTTTTCCTGGTTTTCATCGCCGTGGACGTTCTTCTTCTTCTTCTTCTTCTTCTTCTTCTTCTCCTCGTAGCAGACCTGGTCCAGACACGACTCCCTCTGTTAACACAACTCGTTATTCTACCAGATCTCGATTACCTGATGAATTACCTCTTCACGAAAGGTCGAGGTCCCCCACTCTCAGGAAAACTTTTCCCAGTGTACTTGGATTTAGTTTTGAAGATCTTGCGTTGATTCGACTAATTCCCCACAATAATCCAAATAGAATATTCGAACTCCGAACATACGTTTTTCCTCCAGATAAACCAATTGAATTGACAAGAAGAGCTGGTTTTATTATTCCCCTGCCAACTCAAGAACAAATTGTATTATCAACAGCCAATGGCGACGTCTGCGCATTATTGGAAAAACAATTAAACAGACACACGAATCTTCGAGCAATATATACATACGCTTTTGGGCAGTTAACACGGGCCAAAATAAATATGAACAGCGGCGTGGTTGCCGAATTAACCCCAGAAGAAATCGCGGAATGTCCAGTAACTGCTCACGGACAAATCACAAATCGTTATGGAGTATTGCGTGAGTAAAACACAATTACCTTTTTTTATATGTAATGATATTTTTTTAATCTGTCAAATTATATTATATATCACAACTTTCATAGCACATTATATTGTGCCATTTCAAATAAGTGTAATTTTAATTTTTAAATATTAAGTTTACTTGATAATTTTGTCAATTATGAATCCATTCAGTTTACATTACTGAATTTTAAAGTCTTTCAGATACCAAATTATTTATTCTTCAACGTATACTTTCAATTTAAAAGTTTAATAGTGCCAAAGAAACTGTTGTGGTTGTTTTTTTTACGCATTTCACATATTACGAAGCCGTTTAACTCAAAATTCTAGCTGCTCGCTTCTAAAAATGGCACTTAAAATAAATCTTGCATTATTTTTACATGTTTTACTCATTTAGACATAAGAAATCATTTCAGGTTGTATTGAATTTGCGGTAGGTATAATTATAAATGCCTAATATTATAGTGATTCCTTGTATCAAATTTTCTGCTCTTTTTGAATCTAAGGTCGATTGACGCAACAAGAACAATGGCATTTAGCTTAGGGACGAGAGTCGGTAAGTAGAATAAAGTTCGCTGCGTACGTTGCATAAGCATACCCGGAGTAACTCGAAGTAGTTTTTATCACTGCGCCTCACTTTTGTCACCGAGTTTAATTTACTTGTTTCACTACGTCTGTCCACTTTTTTCACTGTGGCCTGGCAACGTCGGTTTCAAATAACAACAAGAAAGATGGCTCCTGAATGTGAGCATAAGGACAATCGTCACTAAGTTTGCGCAACTTGTAGTCAGAAAATAAAAGTTTCTAATTATTTATCAGAATTTAATGTCACAGATAAAATCAAATATGTTGAGTGTATTTGCGGCACATGTTGCACAACTTTAAGTAAGAGAGAAAATAATTTGAAAAGAGCTTTACTTCTCATGCCAATTTACGCAGATATGCAATTGACAAAACCAACTAGATCAAACAATAGCATTTGCAGTTTCTACGTTTGCACGACTGCCCGAAAAACAGATCATAAAAAAGTTCTGAGAGGAAGAGGTAAAGTTCGAAGTGTATCAGTTAAAGTCCTGATAGTAGTTAATAAACAATGAAAATTTGTAATACTACGTTTTAGTGCGTCGGAAGAGGCTAAAATCATCCATGCTTCATACAAACTTAAGCTGTAAGTAATGTACTAAAACTAATCAAAGAGCTTCCTGAAAATCAAGAAGAAAAAATAACCAGTCCATTACTAAAAAGGAAAATTGATTATTGTGGTGATTCTAGTAGAAGTGATATAGCTTTAAAGTTAAGTACATCGGGATCTAAATTTATTAAAACGAATAATCCAACAGAAAAAAATGTTTTTACTAATGAAAACTAAGACAATTTTAAAGTAAATACTGGTGCATCAAATACACAAATGCACAAGTTGACAAACTTCTTAAAAACAAACGCAGGAAGAATCTTCGTACCAACTTATTACAATAAACATGTTTCTGAAAATTCAAAAAATTTAGAGGGCTTTTATAATGATACAGAATCTGATTTTAATGTACAAAATTCAGAAACAAAACAAAAAAGATCTGTTATCTGAACAGATTCTGAAAAATTATTGGAGTACATTTTAGAAGAAAGAAATTTGCGAGACGATTTTGCAGTCAAAGTTATGCTCGACGGAGGGCAACATTTTTTTAAAATTTGTATGAGTGTGAAACCAAAAAATTATGTAATATATTAAATGACTACGTGTCTCCTTATCTACAAATTAAAAATAAAATATTTTTATTGTTGTCGGGAAACGCACTTGACGCGAAAGTCAGTGCCAGACTTTCGCTATACGTGGAAGGGTACTGTAAGTAATGTCGGTTCATGATAAAATTTATTTCTGAATAATTTGAAGCATTATTGATCAAAGAGAACATTTTTATTGTGGATGATATTTGAATATTGGGGAACAGTTTGAAAAAATGTTCGACACCTGCAACTAAACATCCAGAATAATTTAAAATGACTTATATTTTCCTTTATTTTAAATTTATTTTAAGTTGACTTCAGGAAATTTTATTTAATTGTTCATAAATGTGAGATTTTTGAAGATTTAGACAAAAAATTCTGAGACTTTAAAGAGTTTTGAAAAGTAGAAACAAAATAGGCAAATTTTCTAAAAGTAGAAGTTGTATCAAAAATCAAGTCTCTGAAAAAACAAAATTCGCTGCGATTTTCAGAATTAAAATTACAATATTAGTCAGATTTAATGAAAAAAAAATATTATGTTTCCATGAAAGGTTTGAAACTTACGAGGATTAATTATTTAAATAATAGTTTGTATTTTTTAAATAAGTAAATAATCTTTCATATATTTATTTATTTTAAAAATGTTTTCTCAAGCCGTTAGACGAAATAAAATTATAGGCGTTCGTGAAATGGGCCCCACAATTAAAATTCATTTTACATCTCGTTCTGTACCAATATACGATCGTGTAGGTACTTAAAACAAAAAATGTATCCTGTATTTCTTGTTTCAGGATTTAGAAATGAGTCTACGGGTTCA
The DNA here is from genome assembly GCA_010014905.2 of Druon quercuslanigerum. Lineage (NCBI taxonomy): Eukaryota > Metazoa > Arthropoda > Insecta > Hymenoptera > Cynipidae > Druon > Druon quercuslanigerum. The sequence goes on along the minus strand of JAAAKG020154180.1, from coordinate 3,935 downwards.
CCTAATGGTGGCGCTAACACTGGTTCTCATCACCGTGGACCTTCTTCTTCTACTGCCAGACATTATCCAGGAACGACTCATTCTCGTGCCGACCCTAATTATTTTGCCAATTCTTCAGCACCTGCCGAACCACCCCTTCGTGACAGGTCCAGTTCTCCTACTCTCAGGGAAAAATTTAAAAAAGTGCTTGGATATAGCTTTGATGAACTTCCCTTTATTCGACTTACTCCTCGGAGCAATCGGAATCGGATATTTGAACTCCAAACATACGTTTTTCCTCGCGATAAGCCAATTCGATTGAGAACAGCAACTCATGTCCTCATCCCCATGCCAACCGAAGAACAAATTGTATTATCGTCGTCCAATGGTAACGTCTACGCAATATTGGAAAAAGCACCAATCAGCAGAAAAACGGGGTTACGTGCAATATTTACACCTATTTTTGGAAGGGCGGAACGGGCGAAAATAAACATGAATACCGGTGCGGTTGAAGAAATGAGTTCAGAAGAAATTGCCCAATGTTTCGTATCTCCAAGGGCCCCAATCAAGACGAATTATAGAGTATATCGTATGTAAGACAGTTCTAGCGCTTTATGCTAGGTCGTTATGATTTCGCTGCGTGTATGCATGGAGCTTTGGAAATCCGTTATCTTGCACAACTACGTTCTCGTAACTTGTTTTGTGCTTCGCGCTTCATTAAATTTGGTGAAAACTCTAAACTTTTAAATACACTCTGTAATTTTAATGTAAGCTTTAATCATGTTATACCTCGATGTCAATGCACTTATTCAGATAATGCAAAAAAAAAAAAATGAAAGTTTCATTCTTTATCATTATTTTATTCTAGTTTCGAAATGTTTTTCCGAATATTAAAGAATTTACCCTTTTACTTTTCATATAATATGCGTGCGTATTATCAAATTCTAAAAATAACGAATTAAAAAACTGAAAACATATTTTTGGAATATAAAATGTTAATAAGTATAAATAACTACAAACTCGTTTAACTTGAAAAATTCCCGATTCTCGTGTGACCCACAATTGCAAAAATAAGACAATATTTTTTTAATCGAGGTGCAGGGTCAGGCGTGTGAAGAAAGCAATTTATTTAGGAATTTTTTTAAAGATATGGCTAAAGTATATTTATTATCATATTTAACACATTAATAAGCATCATTCAGAGCAAATTTAGTCAAATCTTTGTAGAAAAATATTTTTAGAAAAGCCGGTGATCGAGCAGTATCGAGGACACCTTTTCAAAAAGATGATTTGCGATGGTCGTGGGGGCTAAAGCGCAGGCTTTGGACCCACTCGGTCATCTTGCGGGTTCGATTCCCGCCTCGCACTCTAGAAGAGCTTTGTTGGTCCATGCGGTGAACACTAGCTTAGCAAGGGAGTTGTTCATCTCTGGAGAGTCGTGGGACCGGTACCTCTAGAGAAAAAGGTTGTCTATGTACTTAAGGCTGTTGCGCTTGGTGGTTCGAAACCCACCTTAAACTGTAGGTCCCCCTCCCACCACCAAGTAAGTGCGTGTGAGGTGTGTAAAGGATAGGGAAAAAGGTGCAAGAAAAATGTAAAACCCTTAGGGCACACATTAGAAGCTTTCATCTGAGTGAATGAAATTGGATTAAAACATAAGTTTTTCTTGCCCCCAGCGTCTGTTTTTTTAAATAAAAATTTGTAATGGTGATTTAAAGTAAAAATAGCGAGTTTTCACGGAACTTTTGTAATTTCATAGATGTAAAATCCCTTTAGTGTATAGAAAACGATATAGGCGGAGGTAATTTAATTAGTCATTATTTTAATTTTTGAGTTAGAGATGGCACCGACTTTAAAAATGGTGTTTTCGAGTAAAACGCATTTGAAGTTTTAAACTTTGAAAAATTGATCAAAAATTTTTTTTTAACACACTGAATCATTGATTACAGCTACATAAAGCACACTTCCTGCGTTAAAATTTTCAGAAAATTCTAACAAACATTATTCCCAAATCACTGCACGGAAACTACTTTTCAAATATTTTCCTGTTTATTTTTCAATTAACCTCCTAAAGTGATGTTAGAAAACATGTTAAGAAAAAAATTGATTTTCCTGATAGCTGATTTTCTTTCCTGTGAGGGATCCGTGGTCTTATCCCGTAAAATAGAATTTTGAAAATCTAACACGGCGAAGGTAAGTCGTTGTTATTCTTGCATTTTTTAATATTTTTTAAACCGTTAAAAATAATATATGTCAGTTTTGTAACATATAAATAAAAATTGAATGTTATATGACAAACGAAAGCTATATATATGTTATGTGCAAGGATTCCAGCGGTCTAAACCTGTTATCAGCAGTATTTTACCGCTCTCTGCCTTCATCTTTTGCCCTGGCTCGCATTTAAACATTTTTCTGCGTTGTTTTTTGAGCAGAAAGCAAGTTTTACACGTCAAAATTGTTGAAAAAGCGTGTCAAAAATAGAATTGGTTGCAAAAATTAAAAATAGCTTATTGCAAAAATTTGCTGAGTGTTAGTATTCGAGATTCATCGTTCCCATTTTTCTTTACAGCTATCTGTGAGTGACAACATTAAACATAAAACAAAACTAAGAGGAATTTTGCCTTTTAATTTGCGGGATATTTGCTGCATATAAAAAATGTTTCAGTAAATACAAAAAAGCAATTTCGAAAAAATGACAGTTAATACTTTTAGACGGCAGACGTTTTAAGTCAAATGTACTCAAACCCCCTTTGTGTATCGGCCTCGGGTTCAGTCGGAATTGAAAAGAAGCTTTTTTAATGTTAACATATAACAGTAGCATACACTCACGCACTTTAGATAAGATTAAAGGGCTATATATTGTAACGCTTTGGCCCAGCGCACCAGTTCTAGATAAACCTAATTACCATTCAGAATAAAGAAACGTCGCTCTGACTACGTGTCAGCGCGACTACTTTTTAAAAACTTAAATCTTGTCTTGACCTCGTTACATTTTTGGCGGTCCTGCCAGGATGGTGGCAAACGATCACTTTTAAAAATAAAATATAAATAAGAAACCGCTCAATCTGCATTATCTTAAAAAAGAGACACCTGGAGCGGGCCAAGAAAGTGAAAATTCTACGGAATCAAGGAAGAACTCCGAGGAAAAATTTACGAATCTTTCCTCGTAAAAAAATAGGCAAGTAGTGATACTGGTAAAACTAGTGGCTGAACTAAAGTAGGCTCTATTCTACGTAAACCAGTATCCACGAAAACCTGAAAAGGAAATTTGGGGTAAGCAACATACCGCTGTAAAACCTCGGGAACGATTCCCAGAAAAAGAAGCTAGTGACAGCAAGCCGCCGATACGTCGTACCGGTCATCACCTACCTAAGAGGGAGGACAAGAAGAAGCTGATAGCCGCAAGCGGGCGATACGTCGTGCCGCCACGCCTAGTTTATCATCTCCTAGCACAGGAAGGACAACCACGCAGCCGCAAAAGCAAAAAATAAGCACTTTAATTTTTATAACATAAGAAAAGTGAATTTTTAAAAGTGAATGTATAAATCGAATTTATAAAAGTGCAATCCCCTCAAGCGAAAAGTTTTATAAAATTTAAAATAGAACGAAATTCATGAAGCGAACGCGACACGGATATCATTTTCTCGACAAGTAGATAAGATAGCAAATCTGGCTTTCCACGCGTATAAGAAGAACACATCCGTAGACTACGATACCCAAACTAGTGACTCACACTCTTCCACATCCTCTCCCACTCCCCCAACAACAGAATAAAAACTGCAATCCATCTTAGCAAAGATGACTAGTTTAGAAATTAGTATGAACTTTTTGGCAAGGGAAAACGTAAACAGGGTTGGAGAAATTAGAACCTTAGCCAGCCGAGTCGGAGTGAGAACTCAGATACAGACAGATAGGGAGGATCCGGAAATAACATCGGATGACGATGAAAAAGAAAG
>JAAAKG020154169.1:0-30696 GCA_010014905.2 Druon quercuslanigerum | reverse complement strand
AGGTTCTCTAAGTACTTTAGGCTGTTGCTCTTGGTGGTTCGGAACCCACCTTAAACTGTAGGTCCCCCTCCCTCCATTAAAAAGGGTGTGGGAGGTGTGTTAAGGAATAGGAAGAAGGTGAAAGAAAAAATGTAAACCCTTAGGGAACACATTAGAAGCTTCCACTAACTACTATGCCTATGGTAGTGGGCACACTGTTGAAGGATGTGCGATGCTCACTCAAGGATCACAAAACAGAAAGAGAAACAAAAAAGAGAACAAACAGGTAAGACACAAACTAGTTCTGAGACTCTGGATTTAATGTCACGCCAAGTCCCAAAATTGACACTTAATCCAGGTTTGGCTGTAATTAATTTATAAATTTATTTATTTTAAATAAGTGCACCAACAGCGAAAAATCCTCTTGTTGATTATCTATTGATAATGCGACCATGCTAAGGTAGGGTGGACGGAGCAATCCCTTTGAAGTTATCAGTGAGGTGCACCGGTTCAAAGCTTTTTGTTTTATGCAAGCGCATGTATGTTTCTGTTGATTATACGAAATCGATCAACTACCACCAACGGTGAATCACGTGTAGAGGCCTCAAGCATAAGCAGAGTGTTAACTCATTCTCGATTCTTCTCAATATCAATTTTCATTTAAGACTTTAAGATTTGATTTAAGACTTTAACGCTTTAAGAAAAAATCTGACTTTGGAAACTTTCGACTTTAGAGTGAATAGCCCCTCAAAATATAGCCTCTACATTCGTCAATTCTTAAACAATTCTTTTTTAGATTCTTTGCAAATCATCCCGTTACTATGTCCATTATCGTTTTACCGCATACATTGTGCAATAACCCGATTAAATTGTGCTTGAAAGTATTATTGTTTTTGGGGTCTATTCATTCCAATTTAATGCTCGATTTTTTTTAATTTTAAATCGCATGAATATAAAGAATCCGCTAAAGTTCTAATCCTTTTTAAGCAATCAAAATGAAATTACAGTATCCAATGTTGTATTAAGCAGCCAGGAAACATCTTCTGAATTCTATAAGTGCTCTCCAATTTACCATGCCTATTTTTAACCTCATTTTGGGCTATGACTCATTAAATTAAAAAATAGTAAAAGTAGGATTAGTCGGATTTTCACAGATTACATATCGTACTGAAATTGCTTATTTTTATACATTTTTACCATTTCCTAACAAATTAAAGAAAGCGATGTTAACAGGGAGGATCTGGGAAGGAGGGCAAGATAACCGGGTTTGCCATAAATTATCATAGACTTACACAAATTCTGATAAACTTTCACAAGTTTCGTAAATTTTAATAAATTTCCAAAATAAATTTAAATCTCTTTTTTCGTTAATATCTTAAAAACGTTGTTTTTAGGTTTACTTAGAAAACTAAAAAAGCTACAACATTCTATCCAATGAAAAAATGCTAAAGTAATATTCGGCAAAACTATGTAATTCATAAGTTAAAATTCGAAAATTGTTTTTAAGGTCTTCAAAGGTCTAAGATTTTTTTTTCAAAGCACAGCAATTTTTTTCTTTACTTTGAAAAATTATTATATACTTACGCATCTGCGCTTGTTGCACTTGCAGCTCTGCTGAAGCGTTGTAGTATGCTGGCATTAGTTGTGTTGTAGTCATATCTGAAAAATATAACATAGGGGTTTCACTCAAGAATTTTGTAATGAATCTCAAAATTTTGCTATGTCTCTAAATTAAAGATAGTTTAAATGTAATCCTGGAGTCAGTTAAGATTAACCAACCGACCCGATTTCGATAAGCTATTGATGTTTTCAAAATCTAGACACCTGGCTTTATATATTGTAAGAGTATTGTGGGATTTTAACATTATAATTTTTCTTGAACTAGTTAAAAATATTATTTTTTACTCTTGCATTATAATAAAAATAACTCGTACCAGAAATAGAATAATTGTTAAATTAATTAAAAATTATTTAAAAAAATTAGTTTACCGTAATTCTGCATCAAAAATATTTCTTGAAAAGTTGGACGAAAAAGCTTTATGGAGAAATTTAATGAGAGTATCTTTTCAGTATTTAGTTTTAGCATTTTTTAGAACAAATGGAAAATGGCAGACATTAAAAACCTATCCCTTATTCCGAATATAAAAAAAACGTATATGTTTGAAATTATGTTGCTGAGTTCTGAAAGAAAACCATTGACTGAAAATTGTCGAAAAATGAGTTTTTAATCTCTTTCTCATTGTCAAAAAGTTACGCCTGATTATTTCTATAATTAATTTGATATTACAAAAATTTAAAAATAATTATTGTATAATTTCTGAAAAATACTGTAACCTTCAATGTAACTTTAACTGAAAGCGTAAATCATAGACAACTAAATAGGACTAGCAAAAATGTAAGAAAACGTCGTAATCGAAAAATAGATGAATTTTTAATAGAAAAAAGTGAATTTTAAACACAAGATTGACTTTCACTGTTGGATTTTCTACAAAGTAGATACATTTTTAACCAAATAAAATAATTTTCAAACAAAAACATCAATTTTATAACAATTTTTACTTTTATACGAATCAAAACTTTGCAGCTAAGAAATAAACGTCAAAAAGAGTATTTTTCAAACCAAATATACGGGTTTTTAACAATAATGAATTTCTATTAACAAAAAAAACAAATTTTTTACGTACTCATAATATTTAATTTGAAAATCAAGAATTTTCTATAGAATAAATATCTTTTTAATAAAGAAGATCAATTTAAAGCATACAAAATTAATTAAAAAAGAAACCATTTTTTACAAAAAAGCTCATTTTTTTACCGTAAAGATGAATTTATAAGCAAAATGATGCTTTATTAGGCAAAAGATAATATTGTAACAACCACAACATTTTACAGAATAAACACGAATTTGAAATTTACTTAAAATTACATATATCATTATTGCATAACAATTAAGTGATTAATTAATTAATTTTAATTTGAAAAAAAATTGAAACAAAAAGATGCATTTTCAAGCAAAAACTTTGATTTTCTTACCCAAAATTATTAGTTTACTTTGAATCTAGAAAGACAAATTTTCACCAAAAATGAATAATTTAAATTAAAAATTAGTAAAAACTTATATGTTATAAGAAAGAAACGAGTTTTTAGAAATTTAGTTTAATATAAACCATTTCCACTAAAATAAAGAACCTCCTAGCAGGAACTGGATTTTTGCATAACGTTGTTGAATTTCTTCCTAGTATTTTAATTCTTAATAAAAAATGATGAATGTTCGAAAGAAAAATAAATATTAAAATTTTTAGTTGAACAATAATTTTAAACCAAGCAGAGAATGTTTTGCCATAATTTGTTAAAATTTAAAAAAAAATACATAAATTTTTAACTCACAGTGAGGGCTATCTACAAGTTCATGAGCTTGGTGAGTATGTTCCACAAAACGCGAAGGCATGGACGTATGTTGTCCAAATTCTTCCCCATGCGAATGCCTTGGAGAGTCCAATTCACTTAATAGTCTTGCTGCTTCATCAGCAGTAAAAAACTCATCATAATAAGAAGAAGGTGGGGCCCAGTCGTCTTCTGGCCTTGCTGATATTTCTGTAAAAAAAAGCTGATAAATAGAGAACTCATCATATCTAATCCAAACGATCTAAATGTGAATCAACGATCTACATTTGCAAAAAAAATTATAACATTATTTGAGAAGCATCCCATTACTTTGTCCATTAGCGTTTTACCGCATACATTGTGCAAGAATGGCATGCCAACCGCCCTAATTGTACTCTAATCCTTTATGACTATGTCCTATGAATAATTGAGTTAAACAATAATTATCTTAGAATTACACAAATTCTAATAAACTTCCAGAATTTCGCAAATTTTTATCAATTTTCAAAGTAAATGGCAACACGTTTTTTTGTCTTTGTAAAAATAGCATTTTGGGGTTTAATTTTTAAAAAAATGTAAAAAGCTACAGAATATTATTCTGATAAAAAATGCGGAATTAATTTCTTATTAAAATATACAATTAATAAGGTAAAGATCGATAACTTGTTTCAAAAATCTTCAAGGGCCAACGATTTTGATTTTTTTTCTCAATCGCAGAAACTTTTTCTTACTTTGAAAAATTATTATATACTTACGAATCTGCTCTCCTGGCACTGGCAACTGTGGTGAATTTTTTTCGTATCCTGGTACTGCTTTTGGTGTCGGGATAACTAAAATATAATACAGGTATTTTTATTTAAGAATTCTTAAATGAATTGTTATACGCGATTCACATAGGGCGAGATTCCTTCTCGCATACAACGTTTATCCATTCAGTGGGCAACCATTTTAGATGTAAAAAAAATGAGAGAGAAAGAAGAGAGAAAAAGCGAAGACAGTATTTCCCGTCTTGCTAACTCAAGCATGTGCATTTCCCACCACGCAATCCTTTCCCACTCTGGCCAACTCTTGTGCAGCGCGGCCTGTATAAAAAGGCGCGCTCCGCCACAGAACGTCAGAACGATCGGGGCTGGAAATCCGCTCTGATCGCCAAGGCTAACGGCTGGAACTCCGCTGTTAGCTTACATCAACCTCCACGGGCTGAAATACCACTCGGGCTAGGACCAATTCACAAGCAACGACACAATCGACCACGAGAAGGAAACCCATATTCTCCCACTCTCTCACTCCCACGGCTGGACATCCGCTGTGGGAGTCACTCCCTCTCTCTCTCTAAACAACTAACACACGGCGAAGTAATAGACAGTGTTATATATATATATATATATATATATATCTATATATATATATATATATACCTTCTCCCTACGTTTAATCCTTTTTCCTTCTTTTACGGGTCGGCTGGCATCCCAACTCATCCGTTCCGCTGATACGGCTGGTATCCCAGCTGTACTCGGCTGGATCCTAACCCTACTTTTTTTTTCTCTCCCCTATTCAATAACTCCCCTTGGTCAAGAATAAAACCACTGGTGTCCGCAAGGAAGAGTGACTATTTATTCCTTCCCTCTCTTTCTATCTTACGAGGAAGAATTACAATAATTATCACGCACCCAAACGAGAAAGATATGTAAGACCATATCAGAATCCAAAAATTTGCTTTTAATCAAAACTAAAGATCGCTACAATGCAATCCTAGAGTTAGCAAATATTAACGACGGTATCACATTTCGATCAATAATCTTTTCACATCGTATTGTCAAGTGACATGGTGAAATCATAGGATTTTCGCTCATGCATCCATTAGGATAACTTAAAACAGACAAAAAAATAACCAAAAATAAATTTTGTTTTCTGAAAGCACGGTTTTTCTACGGAAACTGAATTTTTAAGATTTTTTGATACTAGTCAAGTAGCTTTGTATTACTCGGCTTTTATCATTTTTCTAAGCAAATGTCAAGGGCACTAAAACCATTGTTTTCAATTTTCCATGTTAATTTGAAGGCCAGCGACACCAATGTTCTTGTTATTCCAAGTTTCAGACAAACAAATATCGATTGCTCAAACTTTAATAATAAATGAATAAAGTGTTCTTGAATGAACAAATTGTTCTTGAAGAAATCAAGTGTATTATTGTTTCTGATGCCTTTCCGTCACTCATGGCTTGCTTTTTTATACAAAATATTTAATTCTTACTTTTTCACATTTATAAAATAATTACTAAATTCATGTTCGATTATTTTTCAAATATTTTGCAAATGGTTTACAGTAGGATGAACCGACAATGAAAAAAGGGAACAAAAGTCAGGCGTAAACAAAAACTCTACTCGTAATGATCCAAATATTACGCGATTTATTTTTCAATTATTAACTTTAATTTTTAATATTTAATTTATACTAGAACCTACAATTTTTAACAATTAAAATGTTTTTTTAGAAATACTCAGAAATAGTTCTTGCAGGACGATTTCAGTTCCAGTTTTGTAATTTTGTTATCTGTTTCGCTATCTATCAGAATTGATGCAGATACACTTAAGAAACATAAACGCTTAGTTAAAGATTTAAGCTAATTATTATAAACAAATAATATAAACAATTAATATAAACAATTAATATAAACAATTAATATAAATACTAATTAAATAATATGTTTCTCAAAAAAACCCTATAAGAATCCAGATTAAAACTTTGTAGCTACTGATATCGGAAAGACAGCTAGCAACTATTTAAGAAAAAGAATATCGCGTTTTCAGCCAATTTAAAACTCTATGTTGTAAAAAAAGCTACAGCATTTCATGCAAAAATGAGTAATTATTTTTGGTTTAGAATATGTATTTTTTAACTTTTAATTGGAAATTTGCATCAAAGATCTTCTTGGGCCAATGATTTTTTTCGGAATTACATACACTTCTTCTTAGTTCACATAATTATTAGATACTTACAGTTGTACTCTCTTTGCGTTGTTAGCAATACTGATTTATTTTCGACTCGTGGTTGTTGAGTACGAATATCTGTAAAATATAATAAAGGTATTTTCATGCGGGAATTTTTTCAACGAATCCCAAAGAAAATAAAATATATTTTGAGAATTAATACACCTTTCTTTGTGCACTTTAAGACAATACATTAACTTCTGAATTTAAAAATGTTGAAAGCAAATTTTCTTCCTGAAATTTTGTATCAAAATTTATAATGTTTAAAAAATGAAACGAAAAAGACTAATAAAGGAATTTCATGAATTCGTTCCTTATGACTTTTTTTCTTTTGGGGATTCTGGTTTACTGTGTAGATGCTTTTAAATGTAGGTGAAATAAGCATTTTTTGTACATGCACGGTATTTTAAAAACAAACAAAGAATACATGCAGAAAGTTGCAGCGCTGGAGAGCGATGCAACTAAAACTAAATTAAAACTTAAAATAAATTTGTTTTTTAAAGAACGGGATATTCGAATTTATTTTAAAAACGAAATAATCTACAAGATTTCTGAACGGATGAAAAAATTTCGGATATAAACTTGTTTCAAATATTCCCAGGGTCTAACGCTGTTTGTCGAGAACAATTTATTTGCGGCTAAGAAATGAAATTAAGATTTCTTTCTGAATACCAACAATTTTTCATTACTTAAAAAAATTATAAGGTACTAACTTAGCACTCTAGAGCTTGAACCTGGACTGCCACCACTTACGGGCTGCATTCGTAATGGCTGTAATCGTGACCGTTCATTACCTCCAGCTGTAAGATATAATATAGGATAAAGGATTTGTAAAATTTTTAACAGTTGAGTACACCAAACTCTCGATTTAAGTCCACCCGTTCTCAGCCTCCCTTGGAATGCTAGCTCACGCAGTTTTTCAGAGGAGTAGGGCGAGAGTATTTGTAACCTTATATACAGGGTTGCCCATTTTTATCTATCCACCCTAAAATGTCCGAAAATAAGCGGTATACAAAAAAAATTGGTCAGACAAAAGTTTCTCAGGACAATGGAAGCCATCTTTCTGGAAAATCGTTTTCAACCCTGAGATCAATTTTCCAGGTTATTTGAAAGATCACATTGATTTTTTTAAAATGGGAACCCCTATTATATATCTAACATTAGATTCTGAAAGAGCGGGAAATTTTACGACCGAAATGATAGTTAAGAATCAGTTTCCACAAGGTCAAATAAAGAATTAATCGAGGAACAATTTCAAGAATCATGCAGAACATGATTATGTTTGTTTTAGTTTTTTAACACGTTTGACCAACACAAAGCTAGGGTGAATTTGGGACCAACAACCTTGATCACCTTGACCTTGAGGCTAACTTGGAAGGTCATTCGTAGATCAAAGTGTGGAGTTTGTTGGTTTGGAACTTTTGGGTTTGTGGGTTTATTTTCGTGTGTATTAGTTCAAGAAAACAAACACTTTGACCTTCGAATGACCTTTCAAGCATGCCTCAAGTTCAAGGTTCTCCAAGTCATTGGTCCCTAATCCACCCAAGCTTTGTGTTGCTCAAACGTGTTAAAAGAATGAAACAAAAAAATTTTGTTCTGCATGATTTTTGAAACTTGAATTTGATTTAACCTTTATTTGACCTCATGAAAATTGGCTCTAACTATCATTTCGGACGCAAAATTTTCCCCGACTTTAGAATCTAATGTCAAAAACAGAGGTTTCTATTTAAAAAATCAATGTGACCTTCAAATAACCTTTAAAATTGATATTAAGGTCAAAACCGATTTTTCAGAATGATGGCCCCCTTTGTCCTAAGCGACATTTGTCTGAATAATTTCTATTCTATAGATAGATTAAAATGGTCTACCCTGTATATATATTCTCATTGAAAACAAGTCAGTCGGCCCTCTTTGTTTACATTTCTATGTCAACGAAATCAGTGCAAGGCCATTTAAAGCCAATCCTCGACAATGTACTGAAAGCGAGAGTTTGGTGTATATTTGACTTCAGGCTAGGTGAAGTGCACAGAAAATCAGTAGATTTAACTAAATTTATCTTAAAATGATAAATTTTCATAGATTTTTATAAATTTTCGAAATTATTCTGCTCTGATTTAAAAAAGACCGTTATCTGCAAAATATATAAAAATGAGGTTTTTGTATATTTTTAAAATCTAAAAAAGATACTTTTGGTTATTTAAACAATTTATTGAATTTTCGAGAACTTTAAAAATTTTTATGCTTCAATCTTTGGAAAAGACCGTCAACTGCAAGGATGGGCAATTTGCGATTTCAAAAATGGCCGTAACTGATCTTAAAGTTCAGGATTAAAACAATCCGGAGCAATATTGAGCAGCATTTATTAAAAGTTGCAAAAAGCAAAAGTATTATCAAATTTCTCAATCTTTTATATTTAGGAACGATATTAATTTAAGGCAGTCGTATTTTTGAATATTGTCACAGGTCAAAATATGTGCTTTAATAATTTTTTTCTTAGCTTAGAAATTTGAAATCCGAAACCCAAAACTCTTATTGTAACGCACGCAGTAAAAGGATTTGAAAAATTTACAACATGATCCGTATACATATGATCAACATGACAAATTTATAATATTTTAAAATATACTAACTTGGAATACTAGAGCTTGAACCTTGATTGCCACCAACGATAGTCCTCATTTGCATTTGATGTAAGAGTGAATCCTTATAAGCTGCAGCTGTATGATATAACATAGCGATTTTTATTAAATCGTTTTTTCTTAAAGGGACACCCGAATTTTAAAATCCGCTACCCCAAACTTTCTTTGTAACACACTCAGTAAAAGGACTTGTAAAATTTAAAACATGATGCGTATAGATATAATCAGCATGACAAATTTACAATATTTTGAAAGACTTTCAGTTACGAGTATTAATTTTTTGCAGGTTATAGCTAACTTCCAGTAAACTGCGAAAGTGTATAAAAAATCCCGAGATTAGTATATTTGACGCGAGGCTATGTAAAGAGCACAGAAAATCATTATGTTTAATTAAAGTTTTCTTAAAATTATAAATTTTTATAAATTTTTACGATTTTTAGAAATAATTCTCCTGTGATTAATTAAAACACCGTTAACTGCAAAATATCAAAAAATGAGTTTCTTTTAATATCATTGGAAACAATGGCTCCAATGGCTAAGGCCGTTCAGCAGGACCAAATTTATTAGTTAATGAAAAATAAGTTTTAGATTTTTTTCAATCCTAGCGACTTTTTTATTGTTAAAAAAAAATTATAATATACTAACGCTGATAACTAGAACTTGCTTGGGCATGACCGCCCATTTGTTTTTGCATAACAGCTTGATCGGGTATTTCAGATTCCCGTCTCTTGCGCTGAAACCTTGGTGTTTCACCCCCACGTGGCGTCTGATCACCTCCATCTGTAATATATAATATTATAATTTTTATTTATATATTTTTCTTACGAAACAAATTCTTAATCGAAAACAAAATCAAAACCGTCCAATGACTGCCATCTTAAGTTTAGGAACCTAAACTATTATGCATAAGCCCAGAAGAACTGTTTATTAGGAATTGCCTAAGTAAGTGTCGAATTTCTAGCGCCGAAAAAGAAGTTGAAACTAAGTATTGGAAAATGATCTACTTATTATTATTGAGTTAAGTTTTACAATTTTTTGAGAAAAATACATTTCTTTATCGCAATGTCTACGGTTACGAGATTTTTCGTAACTCGAACCAATTTTCCAGCTCGTTCAGAGGCTAACATTACGAAAAATTCCGAAACCATATGTATAACCATATACACGAAATTAAATTTGTTTAATTAGTCGGAAATTTGAAAGCTTTAGATTTAGAGACTGTTTCATTATATGTATCCACTTCAAAGTTAAATTTTTGATTTTTCAAGAAATTTTAAGATGTTATGACAATCTTGTAAGTCGTTTAAGGAAAAACGTCTTTATTACCCTGATTTTTGTCTAAAAAAGTCATTACGGTACATTTTTTGTTATTTTGAGTACTACAAGTAGCCGCAAATAGAATTTTTTAATTTAAAAAATATCATTAAAAAAATTTGGAAAATGCTTTAACTTTATGGAGAATTATTCAAAATGGCTAACTAACAGAATATTCCTTTAGTTTAAAATGTTATAATGTTTAATGTAATTTTTTTGCTAATTTTGATTGTTTACATTTAGTTTTTATATAAATATCAATTAGTTTAAAATGTTCAAAAGATAATAATAAAATTGTATCAATGTCCGACAACGAGTTTCCTAATCTAAATATTTGGGTTAAGAGAATTAAAAATATTATTTAAAAACTCTAGCTTCTAATATTATATTCGTTTCTTTGATTTTCGTTAATACTAATGCAAGTATGGTAAAAAAATAATTTTTTTCAAAGAATTTCGAGTTCTGCTGATACTTTAGACCTTCGCAATGTACGCATATTTAATAAATAAACCTGAACCATTTAACTAGAATTTCATAATAGTCGTTATTCATAGAAGCTGTTAACAGTTATAACATGTTCGTGTGTTAACTTTGACCTTCTTTTTATGTTATAACCGTAATAAGTCATCGGTTGTGAAAGCTTATTTAAATTGAAACACAAAATATTGTTTCAAACGTTTCGGTCCTGTGTTTGGTCTTTCCTCAATACATATTTTGCTAGTCAATTTCCGAAAGAAAGAACAAAAACCAAACATGTATAATATTCAAAAATTTAAGTACATGTATAAATAAGACAAGTTTGGTTAAGTGAAAAATTTTTAATCATTAAAACCAATAAGTCAATAAAGAAATTACTCACATATGCTGAGTTATTCATAATATTAAAACTTTTCTCTACAAACAGAATAATAATATTTGATTATATAAGTCTACTTATTTAAATAACAATAAAAGAGATCTGTACAAAAACGACTATAATACGTTTTATATTATTAATATTATTTTGAGAATAGTTTTGCACGGGACTGTCCCGAAGCATATCATTGGTCGCGGACGCATTTTTTTAATGTAATCAAGTGATCTAATTAGAGCAGTGTGCTCCCAAAACATTCGACAAAGCCTGGTTTTTACCTCATTAATGAGGGATTGGGTTGTATTTGATTGCATGAAGTGGGAACCTACCGCTTAAGGTGGGTTCCGTACCACCAGAACTTTGGTAAAGGTACATAGAAAGAGATACAAGAGAGAGGTATATATCCAGAGGTACCGGCTCAGGGATGGAACCCCGGACCTCTAAGGTGAAGTCCGAGCATCTAACCAACTAAACCACCGATGCTCTCAAGCGTCTACCAAACTGAGCCACCGATAATAGTAATAAAAATTATTATTATTATTATTGTTCTGGGTTGAGACCGTAAAAGCCCCTGAATCTGTTGGCTGATAATTCAAACTCATTAATTCAGCAACTGCCTGTGAGTATTAAACGTTTCCCCGCAATCTATGGGCAGTGAAAAAGGATATCAGTACACGCCTCGTTATCTTTTCCGCTCATAAGACAGAGGGCTTTGACCCTATAAACATTTCTGCTAGGACTTTGACTTTGTTCCTCCCAAACTTAAGTAATCTCTTTGCTCGATGAGAGTTTATCTTTGTGCACAAGACTGTTTTATCCTGTCTGCAGTCAGAGGATGCTGGTGTAACTAGCCTGTCTGACATCTCATTGCCTTTCATTCCACTATGCAGGGATCCAAACCAGAGTGACTCGGTTGTCTGTCGTTAGCTTCATCAGTACATCTAGGCACTCGAAATCTAGAAGCGACGTGGTCGTTTTTTCATTCAGGGACATGGTAGCAGCCCTGCTATCTTAGCAGATAAAAATGTTTCTGTTATTGACATACTCCTTTGCCTTGTATGTGCACTGGAGCATGTCCATAATCTCAGATTGTAGAACTGTCGCGTAGAACCCTATCGCAATTGTGAAGCTTATTCCATTTCTTCTGAAATATACACCGGCTTCTGCGTTCTCCCTGTTCCTACAGCTATCTGTAAATTAGTTGTCTCCAACACTGAGCAGGGGTGCCTCCCCGTTAAGCCATTCCTTGTTCGTGGATATGTTAACTTGATACTTATTGTCGAAGAAGTAGCGACGACTGGACATTTTGTCCCTTATTAAGCTCAGCGTCAGCCTCCTCGCAATCGCGATTGATGTCCGCACTACTGTCGAAATATTGCTATCGTTTACCATATATAATCTCAAGGTCGTCTTTGCAGCTACGACCTCGATGATATGATGGAAGGGCTCAAAAGCTATTACTGCCCCTAAAGCCATCGTGGGTGACGACCTAGAGGCACCGGTGGTGCCTCTCAGAATAATTACCCTGATCCTTTCCAGTCAAACCTTTACATTAGACAGTTTGACCTTGCTCAACCACATAAGTGTCTCCGGTTTCAAGCCCAAACTTTTCTCTATGGCTGTCCTACAGAGCCAAAGAGTCTCTACTGGCTTGTTGCACTTCTTTTCAAGTGCTTGTTTTATGACAAAAGACTTAGAAGGACTAAAGCACTTTAGAGCCCACATGACCCTTGCTGCGGTGCCAATCTCTTTAGCTGGCCGCCGTTTCGGGCCTAGTTGAATCACAGGAGGCTTTAAATGTCTGGTTGGTGTCGTTCTCTCTCCTCCTAACTTTGTAAATCACGGAAAATATGCCCTGATTAAATGCACCAAGGTATCGCTGTCAGACTCTGCGTATCTTCTGCCGGTATATTTCCGAGAACCGAGAACAGCGCCCAGATTTCGAGAAAGTGGCTTATCCAGTCTAACCGCCTCTGCACCATTCTCAATTTCTGTGCGAAAATTTTTCAAACATTCATGCTTAGCCTTACGTATTGCACTTTAATATTTATTTAGCAATGTCGTAAATCAGGCCCATAGTTTCTCTGTTTTCCCAGTAATAACACGTCTGAAACACTCTCTGTTTTCCCTACAAAGCTCTTTGAGTTTCACATTCCACCAATCTTTCACCTCAACCTTCCCGTCTTTTGAAAATCAACAATTTCATTATATATATTTCATGGCTTTCGTGACAATCTCGGCCGCCATCTCCAGGGTATCCACGTCTCTCATTGACCTGGGCACCCCTAAGAGTGCGTTTCTTAATTCCGTGGAACACTAAACACAGTACAAAGCACTTAAATTCAAACTCTATATTGTATGTGATCTCAGAGAGTAGGTTCATCTGAGAATCTCCACTTCTTGATGTTATCTGTAAAATACCGTGACCGAGATTGATGTCAATGACTTTTTATCTGACAGAGATAAGAAACGTCCGGGTGTTTCCGTATTAAGAATAAAAAGGTGATTGGGTATTTTACTAGATCGTTACCTCTTCAGTTGACGTTCGTGTTGGCCCACGAAGTAGTATGCCCTAGTATGCAACGCCTTGGTTTGGCCGCCTTGGGGTCCCTGGAACCAAAAACCAGTCTCTCCACTAATGGTATCTCGAACTCACTAAGGTCCCTGGCTTAGCGATATACCAGTGTTCCTCGCAGTTATGTCCCTCGGGAAGACTGCAGAGGCGCCTTTGCTGTGATGCAAGTTAATTTGGGTAACGTTAAGACCCTGAGCAGTAGTTTACGTCTGCTGAAGATCTTCCTGTACACCGAGAGGCTTCTCGAGCCCCTGGCTGACAACCTTAAAGTTAGTCTGTCAAAAGTGGTAGAAGGGCCTGTTGTTGAGGTCCGCAAGAGCCCTCGCCTGAGCCTCAGGAATTTGCACCAATATGACGTGTTAGATTCCTCTTTCCGCTGGTCCTCTTTCTAAAGCCTATCGTGTCTGAACATTCGCCAGGCTAATGTCCTAAGTAAACTGGCATCCCGTTTTTCCTTTGTTCCACATTTCCTTACCCCCGCATTTACTTAAGATTCTGGTCCCCTTTTCGCTAACATGTCTCCTCCGTTCACGCACCCACTACCGCGCTTGTGGGTAGTATGGTGAGCAGTGACAAGTGAATACGTGAGCTCTTATTTCTCTCCCTCAACCAATCACATTAGGTCACCTGACATCATCCACGCAAGAGTGGAAATCCCTCCACTCTTAGTGAATGTGAGGCCCGCGCGTTTCACTCAACTAAGGAATAAGGGAATTCCAGTGTATAGGGTTGAATTCATCCAACCGACGGAGCACCTAACTGCTGGGTCGAGAACCAAAAATACAAAGATCCCTTCTCTACAAAAGGAGGACCTTATTCTTGGCCATAGCCTTAAGGACACTCTTTTGAGAGCCCTACATGTACATATGTACTTTATGTTTTTGTTACACTTTCTAAAATTTGAAAATGACAAAATTTTTCAATGATCTACCGCTGCCTTTTGAGTTCTGTGTTTATACTTCTATATTTCATGAACTTATGACAAAAATAGGTTAGCTTGGAGCTTGCACATAATACTTGTATTTATTAATTCTTATTAGTTTAAAGCTAAAAGTCGCGTTATCGGCAGATTTTGAAAGAAAAATCTTGCCCAATAATTCATTTTTTTAACTCCATATTTGTAGGTTCGCAAAAGCAAGACTGAAAAGTTTTCACTTCCTATGATTATCTAAATTAAATCACACTGAGAATTAAAAGAGCATTTTTCAAACAATGTCTTCTATATCCTTTGTACCGTATCTCGAAATTATGATCGGTATTATGAAATCTGGATAAATCGTTCTTTGAATTTTTGTCCCAGTCTGCAGACTTATGATATTTAGATAAACATCGGAAAGGACAATTTTTCATTCTTGCTTTTGCGAATCTCCAAAGTAGCAGATAAAAAAATGAAGTATTGGGCATGATCATGCGCCAAATATCTGCAGATTTTGCGACATTCGGCAATGATCTCAAAACTCAAAAAGGCAACTGTAGATCATTGCCAGCCAAAAATGTGATAATAATTTCATGAATAATGTAAACAAAGAAGCACATTGTTAACTTTACTTTTTAACTAAAATAATTAAAAGTGAATATGAACATACTGAAATTAAAGAATTAGAATTTTTCTACCTGAACAGATATTTACTATCTAGGGTAATGCCTTTAGCGGCGAGACCTTACAGACGAGACGCCTGTTTCACCACTAATGCTTTTCAAGGGGACTGCGCTTCTGCCGAAACATCTGTTCTCAGAGGGAGTTTTCCTGGGTTAGCTAGAAGTTCTAGGAAGGCCAAGAACGGAGTGACTGGAAGCGATTGTTTAGTGTACTTTGTCCATTAGCGTTTTACCACACACATTGTGAAGGAATTGCATAACAATTGCCTTTGTTTTACTTTCATACTTTTAATGGTATGTCCAGGTTTCGCAAACAGACAGCATATGTATTGGGTACGAGTACAGAGTTGTCCATTGTGATTTTAATGCGTATGTGGGCATTTCAAGAGAAAATTATTTAATTACTTTTGTAATTTTTTTTTAAATTTAAAACTAGTTTTAAAGGTATACAAGGACCAACGATTTTGATTTTTTTTCTCAATCGCAGAAAATTTTTCTTACTTTGAAAAATTATTATATACTCACGAATCTGCACTCCTTGCACTGGCAACTGTGGTGGTCCCTTTTCGTATCCTGGTACTGCATTTGGCGTAGGAATAACTGTAAAATATAATATAAGGATTTTTATTTAAGAATTTTTCAATCAATCGAAACATTTTCTTATGGTCCAAACGAATTATCACTCAAATGCAATCCGAGAGACAACAAATATTAACCAAGGTACCACATTTCGATTAGGTAAATATATTTTAAGAATTGCAGACATGCTGGTTCGTGTATTTTTTAGTTATTATGCTATTTTGACATCGTATTGTCAATAGACATGGTGAAAATATAGGATTTTTGCGCATGCATGCATAACAATAACTTTCAACAGACAATCAATTCATTTCTGAATTAAAAACAGATTATTAAAAAAAGATTATTAAAAACAAGTTTTGTTTCCGGAAATTTTATTGTCAAATTTATAGAGGGTGAAAAGTCAACCGAATAAGACTCATGAAGAAATTTAAAGAAATTCTCATCTTGCGCTCTATTAATTTATCATGAATCGGTTCCTTTTTCGTTGGTTTTTTCTGAAAACACGGTGACACCCTGCAGAAACTAAATTTTTAAGATTTTCTAATTCAAGTTTTGTATCTTTGTAGTACCAAGTTTTAGCATTTTTCTAAAAAAATGTCTCCTATACTGAATTCTTTATTTTTAATTTTTAAATTTTAATGTTAATTTCAAAGTCGGAGGCAACAGACATCCCTTTATTACAAGTTTCAGAAAACCATATATTGGTTCCTGAGAATACGCGCCTATTACTGGTAAAGCACTGTATTTCGGAAAGCAGCATTTTTATCAATTTCTACTAACTTCATTCATAAATTTTTTCCATTTTATCAATTTTCGTACATTTTTACAAATGTTTATAATTATTTTATTGTTTTCTGAAAAACACCATGAAATGTAAGATATAAAAACATGAATTTTTTATGTATCTGGAATCGGAAAAAACCTGATTATTTAAATAATTGATTAAATTGTTGATCACTTGAAATTGTTATGAGACACATGAATTGCTTTCTTACCCAGTTATAGTCTTGACTGATTTAAAAGTAGACGTAAGCATTTAAATGTTTTTTGAAGTAAAATTGGTTCAGCGCTATTCCTTTGTGTGCTTGATAGACGATATTTTTCATCTAGGCGTTTTTGACTATAAGCATTATCTCGTTTTTCAGGAATACTGAGTCAAGTCCAACTTATATGAAAGGAATTATCTCATTGGTTTTAGATTATTAAAAATCCGAGTTTTTTGCTTTTATTAGAAAATTAATTTCTTATCAAAAAAATTACGCATTCTAATTTTGTTTTTAAATGCAATGTTTTGCGAATTTATATGTACAACACTTAAGAATTTTTAATTGTAATATTTTTAACTTGTAAACATTTTAATTTTGATACAGAAAAATAACAGTCAATTTTGACGAGCTGAAATAAAGGTTAAATCGATGTCAAATTTAAAAAATTATGCAGAATATGATTTTTTTGTTATATTTCTTTAACACGTTTGGGCAACACAAAGCTGGGGTGAATTTGGGATTAACGGCCTTGATTGGTCTGACCTTAAAGCCAACTTAGAAAGTCATTTGTAGGTCAGAGTGTGGAGTTTGTTGGTTTGGAGCTTGTGAGTCTGTGGGTTTGGTTTCGGGTGTATTAGTTAAAGAAAACAAACGCTTTGACCTACGAATGACCTTCCAAGTTGGCCTCAAAATCAAGGTGATCAACTTCATTGATATTAAATCCACCCCAGCTTTGTGTTGCCTAAACGTGTTAAAAAAATAAAACAAAAAAATCATGTTCTGTATGGTTTTTGAAATTTGACCTTCATTTAACCTTTATTTGACCTAGAGAAAATTGACTCTAACTATAATTTTAGGTGTTAACTTTTTCGCTCTTTCAGAATCTAATATTAAAAATAGGGATTTCAATCTTAAAAAATCAATGTGACCTCCAAATAATTTTGAAAATTTATCTCAAGGTCAAAACCGAGTTTTTAGAGAGTTGGCACCCATTGTCCTGTATATAATGCCTGCATTATATACTTTTTATGTAACATAACTGATAGACTAGAGCTATGACTAATTAAGTTAACTAATAGTAAAAGCTGGATTAATTGGTTTGATTTAAAATTACAGGTTACTATGAAATTGCAAATTTTTACAGTTTGTCTTAATTTTCGAATTTAAATTAAAAAAGCGAATGTTAGACAGAAAATCCTTAAGAAGGCGAGCACCGGCTTTGACATAAATTAACAGCGATTTTCACAAACTGAAAAAAATTTCTACGGATTTCGTAAATTTTTATAAATGTCGAAAATATGTAGAAATATTTTTCTTCTGAATCCTTTTTTTCTAAATCACATAAAATTGGTTCTTAGTTCAAAAAATTAGTGCGTACTTACACGTGTACTCTCTTTGCACTGGCAATCGTGGCGAACTGTTATCGAGTCGTGGTCGTGGCGCGTTTTGATCTGTAAAATATAATAAATAGATTTTTTTTTGTTAATTTTTTTACTAATCTTAAAACTTTGTATTAGTCTAAACTAAAAACATTTTGAATGTAATCTCAAAGTAACTTAATATTAACCAGGTTACATAAGATTAGCACCGTAAATCCCAGTGAAATTACTTATCTAAAGTGTAATAAAAATTTGGAAAACAGTTTACAACCACAATTATCAAGCGATCGATAAGTTTTGATTGCTTAAGAAAAGAAAATCATCTGCTGTCGGATAATCGTAGTTTTCTATTGTTTGAAGCGTTTTTATCCAACTTTAGATAAATGGTATCTCTGGGGGATTCATACTCTATCATAGAAACCAATGACTTGGAACAGAGAGTAAATTAATTTCTTAATTATAAAAAAAAAAATATAGAAAAAAATGTTCTTTCCTGTAACTTTGTATTCAAATTTTTAGTTTGTAAAAAGTTAATTAAAACAAACTCATTAAAACATTTTATGATTTCATGAATCCGTTCCTTATGCCGTTTAATCCTTCTGCAAACACGATTAGACTGCAAAAACTTTATTTTTTTAAAAGCGAGTATTGGATTCATTACTTGAATTTTTTACTTTTTATTTCAAGGTTTATATATATGGAGCAACAATCAATTTTTTCCACTTATATTAGATTCTCTCACACATTCTTCGTATTAATTTTTAGACAGAGAAAAGTTACAAGATTTCTGTAAGAAACAAAAAATTTTTCAATCAATTTTTTCATAAGAATATTTACTTTTAAAATGTTGGCGCCTAAAAAATTAAATTTACATTTTTATTGTAAATGCCAACAAATTTTTATTAGTTTAAAAAATTATAAGATACTAACGTTGAATTCCATAGCTTAAACCCGGATTGCCACCACTTGCGGGCCGCATTCGTATTTGCTGTAATAGTGACCCATCATAACCTCCAGCTGTAAGATATAATATATAGATTTTTATTCAATAATGTTCTCAAAGCAAACAAAAAATTTAAACACTCTAACCCCAAAACTCTCTAAGAAAATGAGATGAGTAAAAAACTGAAACTAAAAGACTAAAAGTGTTTACCCCAAAAGGACTATAAATTTGTTATTAATCATTTTCAGATAGGACAAGTAGATTTTCTTTCAACTGTACAAAAGATGATTTAAAATTGAAAAATAAATTTTTTGTTAAACGACACAAAAGACAATTAAAACTAACAAACAAAGTTTTTAACCAAAAATTATCTAATTTTTGTTATAAACTCTGGTTATAAAAATATATAATAAGTAAAAAAAACAATACTTTCAGAAAAAGGACGCAAAATACAATAATATTATATTTACCAACATTTTTTTGTACTTTATTTTGCAATATCTTAATAAACAGCCTCGAAGAGACAGAAATAAATATAATTCTATCATTATTTTTTTTAATAAAAAATAATTGGAATTTATCCGAGAGACATAGAGTCTTTTTTCATTGTTTGAAAGAATTAAAAAATACTTCTGAAGCGACATATTATGCCAAAATTAAGAGAAAATTATTTTACACACTTTTACAAAATTTAAGAAAATAATTCAAAACGTTTAGTATACTTTTTGATTTTTCTTTATGTCCCGAAATCTTTTGCACAAAATTACTTAACATCATTTAAATGATTAAAAATCTAATACATTTTATTTTAAATTCTTCAAAATATTTATTGCCCACTATTTAATTTTTCCTATCTCTTTAAAAAGATTGCAAAGTTTAGAAATTTTAGTGTGATTTTTAAGTTACGTAAAATGTGGAATCTCCCTAAGGTTATGTGCTTTTGAATTAAAGTTTGAAGCTTTTTTTCAAATTTTTCCAAGGGCCAACGTCCTTCAGCGAAAACAATTCATTAGTGAGTGAGAAATAAATTTTTAGATTTTTTCTCAGTTCGGCGACTTTTCGTTCGTTTAAAAAATTTTTATTATAATAATATTGATTACTATAAATTGCTTGAGCATGAGCGGCTAATTGATCTTCCATTTCGTCATGGTCTGATATTTGAGAAGAGGGTCGCCTACGTCGCTCCCTTGACGGGTTATTTCCATGTGGCGGCTGATAACTTCCATCTGTAAGATATTTAGGATTATTAATGGAATGTGTGGAAAATCGTGAAATTTATATTATTTTATTATGCTTTAGGGAAATTGAAGGTTAATTTTTATAACAGTTATTCTCATTATTATTATGTCACTTTATACAATTTTTTTAGAAAATGCATTTGTTTATCGCACTTTCTACGGTTATGAAATTTTCCGTAACAAATTTTGTTCAAGACGCTGCGCCTCAGGTAGAAGTAAAAGGGGCAGAGCGGGATAAGCAGTGGTCACTTACGCGAAAACACACAAGTGCGTTTACATCCGAAGCAGACCTAGATCGATGTTAAAAGAAGTGCGATCATTCAAGAATTTTCCGCGTTCTCTTCTTGCGCAAAGCGTCCGAGAGACAGCGCTGTGGTCTGATGAATACGAGAGCAACTACGCGAAAGAAGAAAATTCAGTAAAAAAAGGACGTGAAGGAGGAAGCCTTTATTCAATAAACTGCAGCACAGGAACGGTGCGGCAGGCACAGTCGCATGCTCGGTTTTCTCGAATCCATTCGCGGCCTCTTCAAGGCAGTTATTGACAACAATGACAGCCTCAACAACGTATAAAAAATGAACTACCTAAAAACGCTTGTTAAGGGCAACGCACAGTCTGCCTTGGACGCAATTCAGCTCCCCGGCGACAACTACATAATTGCGTGAGGTATTCTCGAGAATCGATTCCAACATCAAAGGCTATTAGTCTATGCTCCTCTAAATGCATAACGTAGCATTAAAACTTCAAGGGAAGAGTCGATGGAGACCCTGCGAACACTGTCGGACACGCTTCGTTGCCTTTGAGATCAGCTCAAGACACTGAACTTTCCTGTGAACGAGTGGGATGCTTGTCTCGTATCAACAGTTGCCACAACCGTGGATCTAATCGCTCAACGCACATGGGCAGATAAACTAGAATGACTGGAATCAGATGTACAAGGGGGCAAAACCCCTTCTAGGCTAGGACAAAGGCTCAACTGGCGCATGCGCATCGAATAACTCACCTTGGTCTCGACCAAGACCAAATTCTAGCGGCTTGTGTGGCTTACAAACTTATGCCACTTGCTTTGTACCATTAAGCTGCGCGTAGAGCAAAGCATTGCTTTAACTGCTTACGTTCGGGACTTAATGTGTGATCATGCCTATCTCAGTCAACATGAGCGTCACACCACACCTTACTACATGGAGCTGATGACAAGAGTGCCGGATCTGGTTAAGACTTAGCGATTCCACGCAAAATGCCCGTGGTCACAGTAGCAATTGGAGTGGAGAACACTAATTAAACGGAGAGAGACCCCTCAGGCTAGATTGACTAGCCGTCTTTCCCACAGCAATCCTATCAGTGGGCAGCTTTAGTCAACCACCCATAGAAACTCGAGTTTTGTTGAATTCTTGCTCTGAACTCACACTCGTGTCTGTAGAGATCGTCCGAAGATTGAAGGCGATTACCGGGGAAACCAGCAACTGCATAATCAGCGTTGGCGGCGACGTCGCTCAGCGATCCAGCCGGATGGCTCAACTTTATGCCCATATACCAGATCGCTCGTCACAGGTGGTGTTCACCGCTGTTTGCTTTCGATGGCTGAGCATTACAATTCTAGCTGTTCCCATTGACGATAATAACCTTCTGTTGTAAAAAAACAGTCGATATCTTGTTCCGTAATTCGGCATCTCCAGACCGATCGTCTTACTGCTGGGAGCTGATCTACTGGCAGAGCTGATGAAACCCGGAAGGATGCAAAGCAGGGACCATCTTGCAGAAAACACGGCAGTCGCTTGGATTATTTGTGATCGTATCAGCAAGAAACATGTCAACCTTAAGGTCAAATGTCTACATTCATTCACTTGACTCATTCACTATTATTTACCTCCTTTCACAAAATCCCTCTTAAACCCCTTCCAAAGATTTGTGTGATAGTGGACAAGCTTACCACTAAAATTGCTGAAAACCAGGAGGCCAAGAAGTAGAGTTCCAAGAGAGATCCGCATTCTTCTTGTCGAATTTCGGTATAGTGTGTGTGTTAAAAACAACAGAAAATATTATTAGTAGAAACAAGCTATCGAAATCGAAACAGTGCTCAATAGGCCTTGGTCTGTTTCCTTCTAATAACGCCTAAAGAAAATTTGTCGATTCATGTTTGCATCGTAATTCTAAAAGATACCAATATTAAAAAATGTACTGAATTGATGAAATATCAAAAGCTTTCAAAATCATTTAAATAGAATTAAATTAAAGCTTGGCGAGATTATTATTATTATTATACTTTATCAATTTAATATACTTTACAATTGATATATCTTTTAGAATTACTTTAATTGAATTCCATTTTATCAAAAAAGTAAGATTTTAATTTTCAAGTTACGAAATTAAATATTTTTTTAAACTGTTTACATTTGAAGTTCAATAGATCAATTTTCTACCAAGAAAGATAAATTTTAACTTGTTAGTTGTAATTGAAAAAATTAATTTTAGACCACACAGTTGAACTTGAAAAAAAACAGTTGAAGTTTAAGCAAAAGTCAAAAAGTTTTAACAAAATCCGTGAACTTCAAACCAAATAGTTAATTTTCAATCAAGCAAAAAATTAATTATGAACCAAAACATCAAACATTTTATCGAAAGAAAAACATTTAAAGAAAAAAAGATGAAAAAGAAAAATAAATAACTTTTTAACTAAGTAACAAAAACTTTTTCTAAAGGGAGAAAATAAAAACAATCCTTTTTCTGGATCAAAAATTAAAATAATTTTTTTCTTTTCTTTTTTTAAATTATCTCTCTTATTTCTAGCAAAAAAATCATGGAATTTAATGAATTCGTCAACTTCATAAAATATACAGAATTAGGGAAATTATTCTATTCACAGAATTTATATAACGCCCGGAATTCAAACAATACACGGTATCGATAGAAATCACGGAATTCATGAAAATCACAGCTTTTATTTATTTACAATTATTATTATTATTATTACACCATAAGCCCGTTTCCCTTTCGGGGTAGGCGTGAATCACTTGGTGAGGAGGGAAGTAGTGTGAGGAAGGGGTTATGAAATTTTTAAATTGATCTAGAATTCTTGTGTTATTTCTTTAAATAACACGTTCATTCTGCAACACTGCTCCGACCCAGGTCGCTGATCAATCTCTCTAGCAATCACTCTAAGTGAAGATCCTCACAAAGTCGTCATGTGATGTTCCCCACTTGGGTCCATTAGTATCCAAGGTCTTTTGTTCAAGGCGTCATTTACTCTACTGACACTCTTCTTATTAACTATTTTCCGTTATACGTGTCTATCATGGCATACTTCTCTAGCTTCTTTAACGTCCATTTATTTATTCATGCAAGCTCTCGCGTTTCTATGGCTTCTTATGTCCCTTCTAACTAGAGTATCATTCACACATTCCAGCGATTCCTTCCGCGGTCTGCCTCTGGGCACGCTGCCATTTACTTTACCTGGATCTACTTGTTTCGTTAGTGGTCCATCCTTCATACTCTCAATATGCCAGAAACATCTTAACAGAATTTTTTCCCATGTGTCAACTAGCGTTTCTTCTGCACCATACTCTTTAAGGATTATCTCGTTACGTACTTTGTCCATCAGATTTTTGCCGCATAATATGCGCAGGAATCTCATGTCGATCGCTAAGACCTGTCATAATCAACGTTCTTCTGTACGCTTCTTTCTTTGTTTTTTGGGCAGCCGAAATTTTATTATTCCAGCATGCATCACCAGACATTCTTTCTACAACCGCGATACCACACACTTCGATCGCATATTTAACAATGGTAGCTGCCTTACCTATGCTTTCGATTATCTTATTTTGGAAATATATTCGCACATTCGGTTTCTGTAAGTTCTCAATTTTGATTCGCGTTAGTTTTGCCTTCTTGGTTCTGTTTTTTCTCCATCGCCGACCTAAGTAAATTTTGGAGATCAGAAGGTAATGATCGGTATTGCATTCAGAACCTCTCATGACCCTTGTATCTTTAACTAGCTCTCTTAGTCTTTTATCAGCAACAACAAAGTCAATTATACTTGGACAATTGCCTTTAGACCAGGTGTACATGTGGATCACTTTATGCCTGAGTCAAGTATTTCTAATAAACAGACACTTTTCTAAACATAAACCAACTAATTTATCTCCGTTCGAGTTTCTTTTTAGATCGCCAAAATTACCTAGTACTATTCATGTATCCTGATTTTGGATGCCAACCCATCCATTCGTATCCGATAGCAGAATTAATAAATACCATGAATTCCGTAAATTCCATAAATTACATGAATTCCGTGGATTCTACCAATTAAGCGTATCCCATGAATTTCATAAACTCCTTCAGTTCCTTTCATTCCACGAATTCCGCGAGTTTCACGAATCCCATGAATTTTGTAAATTCCACAAATTCTGCGAATTCTGTTATAAAAAATACTTTTTTCGCCGTTAAGAAAGTTTGGTGCGTCAAATTATTAAAGCTCAAAAAAAAATGACAAGAGTAGGTTTCCGAAAGGAAAATGCGAAAAAAAGATGTTTTTGAATGTTATTATGAACACAGAGTGTTATTTAGAGCTGAGAAATAATAATTAAAATAATACAAAAGTAACTGATGTCCTCAATAATAACACTGGTGTTAAAAGTACATCTTCGTTAGCCCTTCCACTTCTAAGATGCCTTCTGCTTTAGTTTTGGAGACAACCTCCCTAAGGAGGATATTTTTTAATTACCTGGATTACTTCTAAGAACTACCAGACCTTGGAAAAAACTGCCAGGATAAATACAATTGTAGTCCGGGAGGCAACTTTCTTAAAGAAGACGTATTCTTAATAACTGGAATATTAGATTTAATTTGTAGAAGGCGGATGCGTTAGAAGATGGCCAGGATAACTTAAATTTCAGTTCCAGCTCCACCTTTATCGGTAAAGAAGAATTTTAAATTACTAATACAACAGTTTTACTTTTAAGAATAGCTAGACCTTCGAAAATCGTTTAAAAAATCTAAAATGTTTATCGTGAACGCAGCTGCCTCGGAGAAGTGTATTTAAAATATCTGGACCATCAGGTGTACCTATTAGCATGATAAGACCTATGGAAAGTTATCAAAGTAGCTACATTTCAGTTCTGAACATCTCGCAGTTCTCGATTTTAGAAAAATATTTCTTTTAACCAAATTCATGTTCTGCAAATCGATAATCGATTCTAGATAAAGTTTAACTGCCCTTTGCAAACAAACAAACCCAAAGTCAATGCTCATTTTAAATAACCGGATCAAATCAAAACTGATAAAAAGTAGCCAATGGCTAGTGGAACTTCACATATTTGATAAGTTAAAAATTAAGATATTTCCTGATTCGATCTGAAAACCAACTACTTTGTTAGTAAAAATATATTTTTTCATTTATGTTTGTATATTATAATATTTAAAAGTAATAACCATGGAAAACGCTAATAACAAAAACATTTAATCAAACTACGCAGGAAGAAATTTTCATAGCTCTATTCAAACAGAAAAATGTACGCAATGTGAAATTCAAAAGGTGCTGCAGTCTGCTTTAATTTCGAAACATTTTTTTCTGATTTTTCAACACTGTTAAGCAACAGACGAATATCTTACAATTTCAAAATGACGTGAGTTTAATGGCGTGCAATTTCATTATACTTTTTCCGGTTCTTTACTCGCTAGTTTTCCACAAAGTTTCATTTTCGATTAAAAAATTTATTTTGGCATTATATTTTCATTATTTTTTATAGAAAATTGCATATATTGAATGCAAAAACGTGAGAAATTAAAAATTTAAATTAGAGACTCGAAGGTTGAGTAATTTTTGATTTTTTTGTTACAGTCAGGCGGCCAAATTGTGAAATTTTCAAAGTCCTTTAGTTTGTCTCAAATTTAAAAGCATTGCCTTATGCTCGTATGAGCAAAGTTTAATTATGCGTAATCAGTGTCTTTAAACGATGCTTTCAAACAAAGTTCTACTTTTTGTTTAAAAAACAGATTTTGGCAAAATTTAATTTATAAATAAAAATTAGAAAATTAGAAAATTACAAGTGAAATTTTACAGATTTGGTTAGTGGAAAGTAGGCCTGCAATGAATAGTAAAAATTATCTTTTATATTATTAAATATATGTCCTAATTCAATATCAAAACATAACTTATTCATTAGTTAAAATGTAGTTAATAATTTAGGGCTGCATATACAAATTTTCTAAAGTTATAAGTACGGAAAACGTTAAAATTTGAAAATTATTATTAAACGACGAGATGTTGGTACATTTTCGACTCTACAGAAAAATATAAAGGGCATATTGAGAAATTGTTAACGGGATCTATTTTGTATCCGGCACTGTAAGATTGCCTTCTAAATCTTTACACAAAGTTACGAAAAATTAGATTATTTTATGTACATTATATTCATTGGTTTAAATTAACAGAATTCTGTTCTCGATTTTCTAGTTTCCTATAGAAAATTAAAATTATTAAAGGGGGCTTAGATTTGTGAATGATATATTAGCTAAAAGGGTTTTGAATAATTAACGGCAAATATATAATAGCAGAAAATGTAACAAAGATGTAACAAAGATGTAACAAGAGTTTACGAAATATAAACAATCTTATATTTTCCATAAGTATTATCTTTTCTTAAAAATAGATTATGTGGCATAACAGCAAATATCTTCATTTTGTTAAATAATCATTCGTTCTTAAGGCTGTAAATTGAAAACTGTTTATATTAGAACGAAATTGCCTGATATAAAAGTTTTAATTTTATCAGCAATGATTGCTAAGAACAAATTTATAAATATTAGTTTTATTAAATCAATCTACTACAATAAACATTTTTCCTTAGTTAGTGTTTTTGTTACTATGGCTGTTTTAATATTACTTTAAAATTCAAATTAGAAGAAAAAAGTTTATCGCGAATTTAGCACTTACTTAACAATCACTATGAATTATAATAAATAGCATAACAATGGCACAGATGAACATTTTTTTTGTTTAAAAAAGTCATTTTTCTCATTACAGCTTCTCGAAAGCTAATTGGACTATTTAGCAGAATTTTCTTGCGTTACATTTTTTTTCTTTGTTAAGTTGATATATTATTCAATTAGGAATTTATCTACCTGCTTTCGATAGAGTTCACCTGTATTTGCATTTGCACAAAAAAAATATTTTCTAGGAGTAAACTACCTTGAATTACATTTTATTATATTTCTCTAAAATAATTTACCGTTTATGAACACAAGGAGTTAGAAAAATTTCCTCATGTTGAGACATACAAAACCAAATTTGAAGCGGTAAACGAGAACGGTACTGAGAGACATCTGTTGGCTACATTAGGTACTTCTTTCCATGGATAGGCCACAGTTACCAATAAATTTTATCAAATCTAATTCTTGATCTTTAACGTTGAGGAAATTCGAAAAATTGGTTTTTTTAGAACAATCTACTTTATTTTACAGAAAACTAATCAAATGTAAGTCAGAAAGCTTGCAAGTACCCCCAACAAAATAATTTTTCGTGAAAGTGCAAAAAGCACTTATTTCTGCCAGATCTGGGAAAAACTGCAAAAGTAAATATAATTTTAGTCCAGAAGGTACCTTTATTGAAGAAGACGTACTCTTAATAACTAGAAAATCAGGTTTACTTCTTAAAAGGACGATAAGTTTAAAAATGGCCAGTAATTTTAGATCTGGCGAAGATGTGTTTTGAATACCGAAACTACCATTTTCACTTTTTAGAATAGCTAGGCCTTCGAAAATCGTTTGAAAAATCTTCAATTTTTATCGTGAAGATAAAAAGATTAAGAAGATGTGTTTTAAAAATCTTGACTATCTGGTTTACTTCCTAGAACGAATAAACCTTTAAAAAGTTATCAACGTAGCTAAATGTCAGTTCTGAACGTCCTGCTGTTTTCGTTTTTCAAAAAACATTTGTTTCTGCCAAAATTTAAGTTCTGCAAATCGATAATCGATCCTTAATGGATATTGACTGACATTTTCAAGCAAACATCCCCAAACTCAATACTCATTTTAAATAAACGGAACTATGTAAAACAAATTTTGAATTGCAGGTTAAAAAATGTAAAAAAGAAATAAGGATTTTTGGGTACATTTAAGAATATTCAAGTTCAGAATAATCTTTCTTAGACAAGAGGCAATGGGAAAAGTTTGGAAAACTTCATGAGTTTAATTGGAATAAAGATATGAAAGCGATTCAAACTACAAACTGTAACGGATAGGCTCTGTAATTATTTTCAATTACCCAATTATTTAATTAATTATTTATTTAATTATTTGTTAAAATCGCGATATTTTTATATATTTTCTAATGCTAGAAAAAAAGTGCTAGAAAGCAGCATGAACCTTCTTTTTTTACTGCTGACCGCTTGTTTCTCTCTTCGACCCATGCTTCTAAATCCTTGGGTAGCACCTGAAACGTACTTGGTACCAAAAAAATTTGCACATTTTTAGACAGTTAGGCAACATCTTTAATCATTTTTCAGGTTTCTCAACTGCAATTTGTTCGCAATTTTTTTCCTAATGCTTATGATTTTTTTTTAATTTTTACCATTGCTTCTTGTATAGGAAAGATTTCGCTAAAATTGACTGTTCTCAAATGTTCCCGAAAATCCTGACTTTTTTTTTTTTATTTTTCATTCTGCAAAGCACGAAATTATTTTAGATAAATGTCTTTAATCTCATTTACGTAGAACACTTCGACCTTTCATAAGACTATTCTTTTATTGAGCTAGCATTTTTTTTGCTGAGTTGCTAAGCTTCAAAAGCAGATGCATATCATTTTCTTGTTGATAGTAGTTCCGTTTATTTAAAATCAATATTGATTTTGGGGATTTTAGCTTGCAAATGTCAATCAGTCTCGATCCAGAATCGATTATCAATTTGCAGAACTTCAACTGTGGAAAAAATAAATGTTTCATGATAACCGAAAACTGCAGGACGTTAAGAACTGACATTTAGTTACCCTGATAACTCTTTCAAGGCCATATCGTTCTAGGAAGTAAACCTGATAGTTTATACATTCAAAACACATTTTAATTTTTTAAACGATTTCCAAAGGTCTAGCTCTTCTGAAAAGTCAAAATGGCAGTTTCGTTATTCAAAATACGTCTTCACCGAGAAAGGTGCTGGCAGAATTGAAATTTAAGCTATCCTAGCCATTTTCAAACGTATCGTCCTTCTACGAACTAAACCTGAAATTCCAGTTATTAGGAGTACGTCTTTTTCAAGAATGGTACCTTTTGGACTAAAATTTTATTTACTCTTGTAGATTTTTCAAGGTCTTTTGCTTCTAAGAAACAAGCCCGGTTTTTAAGGTTTTTAAAATACATCTTCCACTATGAAGTTGTATTCAGGATTTAAGTAGAACTCAACCTAGCTATTTTTCCAAGGTCTTGTCCTTCTAATTAGCAAATCTTGTATTCCAGGTACTCAAAATAGATCTTACTCGCAGAATTTGCGACTAGAAGTAAAGTAGGAGCACAAAACTACGAATTTTGCCGACGTTTCGTGAACTTTGCATTCACTTCTTCAGGGCTGACCTGAAACTGAGGTATCAGGTTATGTTGTTCTAATGTATAGCCTTTACGATGCCTGCGATTGGCCAGAGCGCCTTACCATGAAGACAGGACGCACCTGAATAGCCAATCAAGACTTAAATGGCCAAAATTCTTACTATTAAAAATGATTTGGGAACATCAAAATCCCAGTCAATTTTACATAAAACAAGTTTGCTTTTTATTAAAAGAAAGAATAAAACACAAATTACTTCCAGTAAGGCGTTATGCACTAACTAATACAGTAAAAAACATCTTTAAATATCCTCTTAGCAGCGAAATGATTTTCGTTTTATATAAAGGAAACAATTTTGCAGTAGCTCCCTCCAAATCCCAAAAGAAGAAATAATCAGTAATTTGGAATTCACAATCTATACCCTTCCACCTGAAAAAGCGAATGTCATACGGCGTAGGACGGCTAACATTTCACGTCAAGCTTAAATGCCCTCCTCATACTTAACAAAACAGGAAAAAACCGCAATTAAAGAACTCAATAAGAATAAAGAAATTATAATATTAATCGCAGATTAAGGCAACACAACAGTAATAATGAATAAAGAAAACTATAATAACAAAATCATGGACCTTTTAACTGACGATACATACAAAAAACTTAAAAAGGACCCCACAAAAACAATAGTCAGCAAAACAAAAACCCTTCTAAAA
>JAAAKG020154158.1:0-30696 GCA_010014905.2 Druon quercuslanigerum | reverse complement strand
AAGCTTCAAAAATATCAGCCCATAGCTGATTCCCTTCAGGAAAAAGGCTATAAAGTGTACCTAAAGGCCTTCATTCTTGGTACATTAGGAACTTGGGACCGAGATAACTGGGCTGTTATCAAACACCTGCGAATCGGTAAGCGCTATGCAGGGTCGATGAGGAAGCTTATGGTCTCTGACACAATCAAGTGGACGAGAGATATATATGTCGAGCACGTGGACGGTCATCGACAGTATGTATAACTGGAATTGACAGACTTTATGTATATTTTAACTCCTTTTACTAGATATGACGATGTTTTATTTTTTTCTACTGAATATGTAGTGCGTAAGTTGACTAAGTCTGTCACGCGTATTATATATAAAAATGCTTTAAAAATCAACAATTTAACTGGAAATAGGTGACTAGAATCACCTTAATTTAATTTATTTTCATTTATGATAATTACTTTTTAACCTACGTCTGTAGCGCCTGAACGTGGGGTTTATTCCACGTTCAGGACCATGTACTTTTTAAATATTTTCATATTCATTTCTACAGCTTCATGAGTTGGCTGTTTTAGTACCCCTTGTTTATCCGAAAAAGAATCTTTTTAAGCGATATTTTTTGGTAAAAATTGTTACCGCTGAATTATTGGTATGTTTCGCGTATCTTCAGATCAGGGAATTTTCGATGACGAAGAACCAATGTTGGATGATGTAAATGTATATACGAAAATGAACAGTTAGATTATGAAGACGAAAAATTTCAACTGATTTTTCAGATTAAGGAAAAAAATAATTTAATTTCAGGTAGGAAATTGAATGTTTCCCCTTATCGAAATCCATCAAGTCTCAAAGAAAGGGCCAGAGAAAACTATATGTATGCAAAAAAAAAGAAAACAGCTAACGCAACCAACGACCAGGAAGCTTTTAAAAGCTTATAATTTATCATTGCTTAAAGAAAAATCTTATCCTTGCGTCGAAGGAGTATTCAATTTTCAAAAAGCTTTGAAAAACTGTACAAATGCCCAAGAAAAGATCAGTCTGCTGACGCTGGTGCCAAGATACGAGTAACATATGAAGCAAGATTTACTTTTAACGTGTCCTGAAGTAACCAAATATATCATAGATCAATCCAGGCAATTTTTCAATTGAAAAAGAAAAATATTTCACTACTGACCCATACAATGGATATCGTGTGAGTGTTGTAGAGGTGCAATTAGCATTAGAATAATATGAAAGTGATTACGTAGGTTTGACCAGGCAAAGTCCAAATAACTACGGCGTGATTTCATTTAAGGAAAATGATGAAAGAATTAAAAAAATTAAAATAAATTTCACTGCGCTAATTTTGAGCGTTTACTTATTGGAATAAAAAACCAGAAAAGGGATCGAGAGAATATTCAAAAATATCTGGGATGAAATTTTGCCCAAAGTGATGTATTGTCTTGTAACCGAAGATTGTTAACTTAGATATTGCAAAAAATGTCCAGGAGCTAGAGGCTTTACGCTTTAATTTGTAGAATTTTTAGAAAAAAACTGGTTCGTATGATATTGTTTTCGTGATCTGAAACAAAGTTTACTTCGATCGTAAACGTAAGTTAAATAACAGAATGGCAGCGTCTCTGTACAGCGATTATTTCTATATTCCCTCTCAAAACTGTTACAAAACTATTCTTTGGCTGAAACGACATGTCAGTCAAGAAAAGGCAACACAGCTTCTCTCAAGGCGATTATTTTCATGTTCTCTGTTTCAAATTCTACTAAATCGGGCCTGATCCCAAAGAATACGTCAGCTTCATAAAAGGAAGAAAGCGTAGCATCTCTGAGAAGTGATTGTTTTCACGTTGTCTCTCTTCACTTTCACAAAAATATTCCTTGGTCTACACGACACGTGAGTAAAGCGAAAGAGAGACAGCCTATCTGTAAAGTGACCCTTTTTATATTTTCTATCTTAAATTTTCCAAAGCTATTCTTTGCTAAGACGACATTTGAGACAAGTAAAAAGAAGAAAGTATCTCAGCAAAAACAGAACGAAAAACTTTTTTTCGAAAACCGTTGGAAAGCTTATGAAATTTTTTGCGCTAGGATGTTTCAACTAATTTTATGCTAGCAGCGTTTAACTTTGGCACCGTACTTCGAAATTAGTTTATATGCCATAATCTTAACTGCAATCTCCTCTCTAGAATGACAGAGCGCCAGACCTTTCTTGGGCCAGTTACTGAAAACAATCAAAAACTCAAAGCGCGATGTACCGGCTCAGTTTCCGACTAGCGCAAACTCCAGAAATGGGAAGAGAGGGTAGTTCGAAAAAATAGGGTTTGGATACTAGAAATGACTACAAATAAATCATGATGAATGACAATTATCCAATTATCGTTTATTCAAAAATCATATTGAAG
The DNA here is from genome assembly GCA_010014905.2 of Druon quercuslanigerum. Classification (NCBI taxonomy): domain Eukaryota; kingdom Metazoa; phylum Arthropoda; class Insecta; order Hymenoptera; family Cynipidae; genus Druon; species Druon quercuslanigerum. Next base: position 28,312 of record JAAAKG020154158.1, on the reverse strand, counting down.
GGTATCAGTACGAATTTACATTAGCGGTAGTTCTTAGGGTAGACAATTCAATAAATGATAAAATTTTAATGATTTTAGCCTAGACAATTTCTACATTCATTATTAACTTGAATAAATGCTCTTTTCGTTAGGTACTGCAGACTGCTTTGGGCTTAAGGGAGAGGATAGCGAATTGTAAAAAGGAGATCAGACAGGTAATGCCAGACTGGGGCGCAATTAAGAGAACTCCAAATAGATTCACCATTTAGGAGTAACGCTATAAATTCGGGAACTAAGGCGAACGCTATATCAAAATTTAAAAAAGGCGACTTGAAATAAATTTCCTGTTTAATGGTAACGCTGTAAATAGAAGAAACGCAATAATATTTTGGAGAAGCTACATTTTGGTGAAATAACGAGGGCAGCAGAAATTGCCATAGGATATCCTAAAAGTAGAGGCTGAAAGAACGTCATCAAACGAGGGGCACATATCGGGACTCGCCATAATTTTGCACGTTTTTAGAGCAATAAGATAAAATCGGTGAAACAATATTTATTTTTAGATGAATGAGGGTTAATCCTGGGGTATTTTTACATCAATACCGAGGGGGAGGGACTTAAAAATAGAAATCTCAATTCAATTAATCTTCGGAGAACTCCATGTCCCCGTGTTAAGCTCGATTCTTGGTCAAAATTCACTAAATTCGATTTCTTAGCAAAAAATCACTTAAAATTGAAAAAATTCTCAGTAATGAATGTTTCAAATGCTTCAAGGGCAGGAAATTCTAAAATAATAGGAATCATTAACTAATTCACCATATAAAAGATTCTGGGAACATAAATCAGCATCCTTAGAACCAAGGTAGTCATCGGAAAATGATGCTGATCAAAGGTGATTTTTTCAAGATGAGCACTTTAAATTTAGAGATATTAAAGCAATGAAGTGGTCTTGATGAGATCACAAAGCGAAAAGTAAGCCACTCAGATCTTCGCTTTTGGGATATCGTTTCTTATTATCGATTTTCTCCACGCACGACGTTTGATTCTAACAAGCTTGGTCTTAAATGAGGACTGACGACAGGGTTGTATTATAATGAAATTATGATGGACTTACAGCATTTCGTATCCTGTCAAATTATTGTAGATTGCAAATTTTTTAGTCCTAGGTATAATGGATCGTCGCCTTTATTCTACTGGATTACTCCCGGGAGCATTAACAAAGCAATCTCCTACAAATTTCAGAGTTTGATCTAGATTTAAGCACATGCTCAGCCTGTCATGTGGGCCTAAGCTACAGAAATCTCATTTTAACGGATAAAGTTTACGAGCGAAGCCTTCTCGATGAGAGGAAAAACCAATTGGGAACTCGAAAGCTTTCCAATGTTAAAATTCGCTCTCGCGGTTTAACACTATTTAATTTTGGTAACCTTTGATAAAAAAAGGCACGAAATTTTGAATGTATCCTGTCGCAGTAAGAACAGAATGGCGAGCTAAGCGATCATCCTAATGGCCTCTTCTTATCCTCGATGCCCTCGGAAATTATGTGTTCATGACTCCAAAACTTCGGAGGAATTTCGCAAGAAAGAGAGACAGTGAGAGTTAGCCATAAATATGTTCTAACTTGATTTAAGTCAGTCCTGAAGTACTGTGTGAACCCTGAGCTCAAATCATACAATTATAAGATTTGCTACTAGTCAGAGAACTGTCGATTGTGTGTTGTCAAATCAATTGAAATTTACCAGTTCTACTTTAAATTTCCAGTAATGGATATCTTTGCCATTGTGAAGGTAATTTACCACCTGAGCAGTTTCGAAAAACATTCAAGAATTGCTGGATTTTTATACCTCGACTTCAACTCGTGATTTCAATTACAAATTATACACAATATTTAAACACGTATATATAATTCAAGTCTATAACATATAGAAAATATTTATAAGGGGTGCTCAGATATGAATAAAAGTATCCAAGCGTATCTGCTGCAGGTTTTAATCAGTGAACACCGTTTTCGACCACGACATCTATGATCGCCAATAATTTATTACATAAAACACTGAGCTTTTAATCATACTATAGCAAAGGAAACATGTGTAAGAGAACTAAAATTGACAAAACATAATCTTTGAAAGCTTATTTTTAATTATAGTGAGTAAATTTTGAAAAATCTTCATGAATTCCTAAGATAACACAAAAAAGTTTCCAGCGTGTCTGCATCGAGTTTCAATCGGCGATCACCGGTATCGAAAATACACAGAAAATTATTTACCCTGGGGGTAAACAATGTTGCAGGTGATGTCAATCAAGGCAATTGATAAGTGGTAAAGTAAACCTCACATTACCCTGGAGGAGGATAATGTACTGTCAAAGTGTCACATGCTGACTTTATATTTAAATAATCAGCTAAAATTATTGAATTATGACATACTTACGCCTACAAAGTACTCCAGGAAGATTATACTGGGCATTATTTATCAAATTGATGGCAAAATGATCGAATCCGAAGACTTCATTCGTCAAAATAATTTTAACAGCTCTTTTACACCTTACGTCAATCAGTCATCGAATGACGAACATATCGCAATATCCATTCACACTTTCGGAAAATTTATTCAAACCTAGTATAATTTTAGTAATCTTTCAGTGTGTTTCAGAAGATAAATAATATATTACTAGATTTGCTCGAATTTTCCGAAGGTGTGGATGGATACTCCGATATGTTGCTTGGGCGACGAACGTTTGATGGAAGGTCTAAAACAGCCTTGAAATCCAAACGCAAAAGTAGTGGATCATGTTCATTGCAATATATTATTACTTTTTCTCTTCTAGAGGTGCAGTCCCATGTGTGCAGAAAACGTCGGCGTGAAGGTCAAACTCCTGAGGGTGAAAGAGATAAACAGATCTGTTTATCTCTTTCACTTTCATGAGTTTCCACTTCACGCCGACGTTTTTTGCCCACGTGGGACCGTTGCTTAATAGCTGTGTTAGTGAGAGTATAGGACCTTTTTTAATTCAAGTATGTAGCCATATTTAAGCGTGGGAAATTTGACATTGGTCTTCGAAAATTTCAGGAACTTTAATATGTAAGCTCTCAAAAATTCTAGGTTCCTAACTTGAATATAAAAATCTCTGTGACGATAAATATATGTCGTCATTCCCTCACTCGCATAGTTCCCGCAGGAGAAAAGGATAGTCGATCGCAATTATATAGAAAATGAGATTCTGGCTACACTTTTTACTTTCTTTTTGTCACACTGGCTTTCGAAATAGCGATCGCTTGTCCTCGCATTTTTATGAATTGCCAAATGAGAGCGCTACATGTGTCTAATTAATGAATCATGATTCTTATAGTAGCAGACGACAATTTACTGACAAATTTTCTCTGAACGGGTGCTCCCATCTGGGAATAAATCCCACTATGGAAAAAATCCGAGGAAAAGGCAATCGCGAACTGGCGCCAGGTGAAATACGTGGCGTACGGTCTCCTTGTAGTACATCGTGCTTATGACTGGTTCATGTAGATTGCGTTGTAGAAGCTAGCACGAATTGATTTGAATAGCCATTTTAAATTCCACGACGTTCATAAACAATTACTGAAACGGATAAAGGTAAGTAAGTTTAATCATAAAGCTTGGCATCAGATTTGAAATTTCGTTGATATTTTGAAAACACCCTGCCACCGCAGGATGTTTCGTCAGGTATTTGTGCACGAAATTATAGTCACTACATGCAGATATAGGGCTTTATAGTTACATTCGCTTTCAAAACCGCTAAAATGTCTCATTTTGTGATGTTAGACGCTAAATTGCAGGGTTATTGCTTGCTATTTCTTTATCTTGTTTTAACCACGCAGCTCATAGACTGATGTTTTTCCCCCAAATATCCGACAAGCAGTTAGACGTGTTTTTTAATTCAGGAACTTTTATGTCTTGCTGGCTATTTTTAGTTATACTCAGTTTGAGATATAACCTTGTTTCATCTACTAGATATGTTTGATTGACAATCTAAGATTGTTGTTGTCAATTTCTCGATGTTCCTATGGTGCATGTCAATCATTATAAGAAATAAGAAAGCTCGTTTTTCTCTCCCCTTAAGATGGTTACAACCCAATGTATCAAATGAATTTTTGCTAAGAGTTGGATTTTTATAGTTGTCTGTACTGTGATGCCCAGTATAGGCTGTAGATGTCGTTTTCCATGGACGCTACTGTATCGTACGTCCACGGCAATATGTTGGTGTATGATACCTGCAACATAATTGTGTATATGAATATACTCGTCATAAGCTGAGTTTCTGTAGTCATCAATGATATGTTGGATGGACGCATTAGGACCATCATGCAATCGGCACCGATTCTTCACAGGTAAGTGGAGTATATTCTTTTGTTAATTTTCAAACATCATTGCATTTCTGGAAAGAATTTGCAATGAATTATGTCTCTATTCTTGTGCAATATGTTTACGAAGGGGACCATGGATGTTCGAGATATTCGGATCAGCGAGATTCAGAGGCATATAATTTTTGATTTCATCCCAGATATTGTTGTTAAGTAGATTGTCCTGCTTGCTATTCAAATATCTGCTTAGTTGTATCATCGCGTATATGTTAACAGTCTTCACCTTACTGGTTGAATTTAGCCTACGCTGTAAAAACTAGAGATCTCCTTTTGTACATTATCATTGTTAGGTGAACTGTATTTGAACAGTATAACTTCCTTTTGTTATTTTCAATATAAAACAAAGTAATCTGGTTTTCGGCCAGCCGTATTATCTCAGTATCACTCGGAACTGTTTTTTCTGAATCTTATTTGATTCCTGAAACTAGCCCTGACAGAATCTCCTTGACGGTATTCGCCTAGATATTTACACGACTCAGCCTTCCTTATTGTTTCAATGAGCGCCTGATTGTCAAACGTGAGATCCGAGTTTATCACGTATCGCATCTTGTCTTTTTTTAGGATCTACCAACAGGACTTAGCAGAGTCCTGCTAAATTGATTCATTGCTAAACTGTACCATAGAGCAGCAAAGGAGTGATACTGAAAAGTACCGGCCGTAATGCGAAAGTGTGGACATCCTCAGAATACTACGAATAAAGTAAGTATTTTTCGAACCCCAGAGGGCCATTGCATGACTGAGAAACTAAATAACGCTTGAAAAGACCTTGTACGTTCCAAGAAGCTAAAGTAAGTAATCCTAGAATACATAGGGCTGCCTGCTTCATAAAAATACTGTCCTTGCCTATCTGAGCTGCGAAAACATCCCTTTTGTTTATTTCCCAGGGTAATTTTGGTTTTGCAGTGAGCGTCGACTTTGTCTGAGATGATGGATATTAAACACTTGTACACGTGTCGAAGCTGAATAATCAAACGCATTCTGATGGTACATAGCCAATGAGCCATTTACACACTTATGCTTCTTGCGCCAAGCTTTGTGTATCATTTCCGTGAATTTCTGACATGCGATCGCTTTTGAGGTCGAGCCACGTGGCTTTCAGTTTTCTTACGTTATTTTTCCCTTACACCTCTTCCGAGTAGTCAGCGATGTCTTCCACTATTTTATTTTATGTTGCCGCTATTTTGTTATTATAGTACCATTATGAAAAATCCCTTCCGCGCCTCGTGATACTACTGGAATCAAGGAATTTATATGATACGGATAATTAAGGAATGTGTTGGAGAGGGGATCATTCTAAATTACTGCTCCGACACAGGTCACTAGTCAATATGTTCAGCAGTCGCTCCACGTGGAGACTATCACAAAGTCATCGTACGTCACGTTTGATACATACACACTAAAACTGACAATAAGTTTATAAGAAAATCCATGCTCTTTACCCCAGACACATCCACTAAGTAAAAATTTTCATGGTTTTGACTTTAGACAGACATTTCTAGTAACCAATTCCCCTTCACACATTTCTATCCTAGCATACAACTTTTGCATCATTGATATTCGTATATATTTGCATACTCTCTAGCTCTTTATATCTTTGCTCACTTTAGGTTGAATTCCAAGTTGAAAATGTGGATATAAGGTCTTAAAATTGTTTAAAACATTTTTACAACATTATTTAGCACTGTTTTCTTTATTTTTCTCCATAATTTATCATTAAAATACTATATAAAACATCATAGTCTCAGCTCATCTAAAGAATTTGGTCACAATTTATGCTGAGTATGTGCATAAATAATAATCAATTAAAATAGAGACACGCAATGATAATTTTAAAGTGACTTAGTAAAAATTAGAAAAGAAATAAGTCATAAATTAAAATGCTTATGTACGCATACATTTCAGTTGAACTGATGATTTATTTCGGCAAAACAACGATTTCCTTGCTCGAATTTTTTGAAGAACAGTGTATTCAGAATATCAGTATCTGATATTGTGACAGTCACGTTGGCAACTTGGCCATCTATGTGTACTTTAACAGTTTTGTAATTATTTGGATTTGTTTGATCATAGTAGTCGGCACGATTCTCTTTAGGAACCATCAATGGGAACAAACGTTCATCTAGGATTACTCCAGTGATGTATTCGCGATGCTCATCTGTTGCTACCGGTGTGGCAAAGCCTGGTGGAAACGGGAGAATATGGCCGTTATTTACAGGAATTTTATAATGACCAACATAAAGTTGAATGGGAGAAGGATAAACAGCGGCCTTTTGCAGAACCCTTCTAATTAATGGCCAAAATAATTCTGCAAAAAGAAAGAATGAATCAGGAATAAATTATTGTATCAAAAATAAAATCATAGTGCCCATAGGAGTTTCATGATATTTATATGTTTCCGTAGCCGATAGAAGGTTTAATATGAAGATGAAAGGATTAGAATTTGAGATTCGATATGTTATCTGACGCTCTTGCTTTTGAATCACTATCATGAATTTACGTTATTGTTGTTAAGACTGCGTAGTCTGTTCGCGTGTTTGCAGCATTGCCTTCTTACGTATTTGATAACGTTACTCAAACGTGTCTTGTTATTAGGCTTCTGTATTATTTTCACGTATCTCATCTCTTTTTTACTAAAAATATTTTAGTTCCTAAATCACGACTTAGTCAATATCTCGCTACTCTTTAGATGCACTATTGTCTGCAATTGCGTTGATAGAATTTCGCCAGTAAATACGGATATTTTACTAATCTTTAGGTTTATGGAGCAGTGTACATTTAAAACAAACTGTTATTTTAATTTTAAAGCTTTCTGAATAGAAAAAATATATACGGCATTTAAAAATTCACTTTAACTTATAGATACTATTATATTTACCAACAGGATTAGGAAAACCCACTACAAGCAAATACACGATAAAAATCGCGGTCCTCATTTCATTAAGAAAACTACTTTTGAAGAATTTCGATACAAGTATAACGCATGAATATTATTGAAACTGTTTCAAGGTATCTACTTTTCGCTATCTCATTCGGCTTTCGAAATTATTTTTTGTTTCAAAGCTTAGCTTTTCCCACTCTAAATTCTCAAATATAATTAAAATTTATGACATTGTACCACTTTTAAAAAATTTTATGAACGTTTCACAGATTTACATTCTTCAAACTGTTTCAAGATATGTATTTTTTCTATCTTGTTCGCCTTTCTATTTATTTGCTTTTCATAATTTGGCTTCTTTCACAATAAATCCTTAAACGTGATTCAGATATATGACATTGTACGTACAATTTATATAGATTAGAATAAGTTATTAGGCAATGGAAAGATAAATAATTTATTCTTAGTCATGATGTGGTTTTCACTCCCAATTAAACAAGATACATTAATTGTAAGTACGAGGTGTGGAAAAAAGTTCGTGACCTGAGCCCGTGGTGCTAACAGACCGCCACTTTTTCTACTGCGCACGCTTCTCGCAGCGGTGGAGTAAGGAAGAAAACAGTTATCCTCTTCGTTAATCCTTCTTTACGCGACGCCAGAGTAGTTGGGAAAGTCGCAGTTTGTTAGCACCATTGGACTAAGAATACCCAATGTCTAAGTTTAATAATTGCGAAACAGCGATACAGTCACCGTGAAAGTACTCTTCGACTGACAGAATCCACTTGGTCCAAACGCTTTTTTTATTCTTGAAAACAGTACTGCATGTTTTTCCTTTTCGGCCCTCCTAGCAGCTTCGGTGTTTCTTGTTTTATGGTAACAACATCTTTGAAATTTTGACTCCAAATAATGTTTTGCACTTTGGGGAACAGTTAAAAGTCGCAGTATTCCATTCAAAGCATATCGAGGGTGGTTTATGGGTAGTGATCTCATTAATGTCTAAAAATTAACGAGAAATAAGCGCGGTGTGAACGGGCGTATTGTCCTCATGCAGGATCCATTCGTTCTTCGCTCAAAATTCGGGCTGTGCCGAAAAAGCCCGAACATATTTCTGATGAGCAACTCTGAAGATATTTTAAAAAAAGATAAACATAGTCTTGATTTTTGAACGACTCCTGTGTTCTTTTTTGGTACAATCCACTTACTTATAGGCAGCATTGTGCTCCATAGCAGGCTACACATACACTGATACCTTGATTCAAGTAAACTGTTTGTGTGCTCTCCTAGAAATGATATCCTCTGCAGAATCGTGATGAGGGCAGCCAGACCGAAAAAGAGGCGGGATCAGTAAAGTATGAAAAACAGCATAAAATCTGCACTCATAACGCATGAATTCCATCAGTTCAGTTTCATAAATTAAAGTTCCAGTTTACACAGGTTTCAATTTTTCTAAAAGGAGAGATCTAACTCGACCTTAACCAAAGTTTGACTGAGGATAGATGATGCTTCCCCCTAGATGCTGCTTCACTATAAAACCTTACAGCGCTGCCTCGTCGGTAGAACAAAATTCAGTCCATGAACTTTTTGTCCACAACTTGTATTATTGCTGGTTATACAAGTTCAAAGGAAAAAATGCGCAAGCCATGAAAGGAGTTTACTGCTTGAATTTGCTCCCCTTTGAAGGATTAAAACCAAATTTTCCTTATTCCTATTTTTAGTTAAAACAAAGATTTTAACTTCTTCATTTTATTTTAAAAAGTTACAATGAAGAAATTTACTTCTTAATTTTACTTAAAACAAGGTTTAGATATGCTCTTCTTCCAGGACTTTATATATAAAAAAATGTTCAATGACACTAGGCATGTCTCTACTTGCCGTCCTGAAAGAAATGAAACCGAACTAATTTAAACTAAAAATGCACATACATAACTCAGAATTTTGGGAGAGGGGCATTGATTCTTGTAAATCTCAACTACAAAATATAGATATGAGAGGTCATTATAGTAAAGAAGTCACTAATTTTTAATAATAAAATTGAATAAAATATCGAAAAAGATTTATTGACACCAGCAAATGTGCAATAATCCCGGAACATTACTGGTTGTTCAGAAGTGGAAAAAGAAATAAGATGCCACAACTGATAGGGCAGACTGGCTGACAAATTAAAATAACAAAAAAAAATTAAAAATCTGTAAAAAGAAGGTAGTAATAAGTAGTAATAAGTGATACAATTTTATAAACAATGTCGTTTTAAAGAAAAGTAGAACGATTTTCTCTTAGGCAAGCGATCACATGTTGCGGTTTTTCTTAACTCATAAAATGTTGGTCTACTGTTTACTTAAAGGTATAATAATTATTACAAGTTAACAAAAATGCTTAGAGAATGAATTATTGTTTATAACTATATTCTCTCAGATTATTGTTAGTAAGTTTCTTCTGACCCGCAATTTGTAGTTTTGCTTTGACCTTTTAGGTATAAAAAAATAATAAATGAAGCTCAAGAAAGATCATTTTTTAAGTAGTAATGTGTTTTTTGAAGTAAATTGTTTTTGTTTTTCTCAAAATTTTTGAGAAACATTATTTCCAACAAAAAAACTATCTTAGAGAAAAGATAAAACCCGATAATGGCATAATTAGGAGACAGTATAAGGACTAGGCATGTAAAAAACTTTTTACAGTTTTTCTTTTAATTACAACAAGAGGTTTGTTGCAAAACGTTCAAAAAATTTGGAATAGTACATATTTTGAAATCAGCCACATAAAAATATATTCACAAAAAAAGAGATTCTTAAAAATATACATATATTACTCTAATATTTATTTATTACCTGCTCATAACTAAAAAAGCAAAGCAAAGTTAAACATTTCGGAAAAACTGAAAATTTCTAGCACTTATCTGAGAGAAGATAGTTATGAAGAATAATCAGTTTGTTTAACAACTATTTTTGTTTATTTTACGTTAATTATTACTATACTAACTCAGAAGTGCATAAAATAGACTTCAAAATTTCAGAAAATACCACAGTTTTCTACCATTTGACAAAGAGGATATTATTAACAATAATAATAAATCGCATTAACAATTGATTCATAACAACAATGATTTATTACTTCACGATAATTGAAAATTGGTCAAAGAGTATTAAAAAATTCTACTATTTGTTCAAAATTTGATTATTTCGTTAGAAATTAATCTGCCAGATTGTCTTATTGTATCGAAAAATAATCTTTTTGATTATGAATTAGTTTTTTTTCGGTAGGTAATCTTTTATCCAAAATTCATTTTTTTTAAGATTCATCATTTCAGTTCAAAATTCATCTTTTTTTTTTTGCAAATTTTGGTGTTATATTAAAAAATTTATTTTTTTGGGTAGAAAATTAATCTTCTAGATTAAAATGTCTTGTTTCGGTTCTGCAATTTAACTATACATTTCGTTAAAAATTAAACAGCTTTGTTAAAAATCTAATTTTATTGTTTTTGAAAAATAATGATTTTAGTAAAAAATGTATCTCTTTATTTGAAGATGTAAATACAGCAGATTTTTCGATTGCAGCACGGCTGTATTTTTGACCTTCGCTTGAATCGAAACTGGCCGAAACATGCGCTTTATCGTTGAGAATAGATCTTTTTGAATGAAAAAAATTCAATTGGTTGATTTAAAGTTTAACTAAATTGTAAAAATATAATTTTTTGGTTGAATATTCATGATTTAAAATGAAAATTTAATTATTTGTTTGCAAATTATCATGTTTGTTAAAAACAAAAATATTCCAGTTTCAAATTCAACTGCTTGCCACATATTCCTCGTTTTGATTTGAAAATTCAAAAAGGTAGTGAATTCATACGTTTCAGCTATTCCATTTTTCGTTAAAAATGTATTCTTTAGGTGTTGAAAAATCAACTATTTACCTGAAAATTTACCAAATAAAATATTTCTTCCCCCCCCCCCCCCTCTCCCCTATTATTGTACGTTATAATTATTTTCCAGAAATGTTTTGCTAGTTATTACTAGTAGAATTAGGAAGGTTGTCCGAGAAAATCATTTTCAAAATTCCCTGACTTTTCCTTTAATGATTTTTCATGTCTCTTGATTTTTAACATTCAAATACTGTTTTTTGTCTCGTGTAGTGCTTTTAACATAGAATCTTTTATAAATGGAATAAAACATTTATTTCCCATACAAATTTAAATTTTTCAAATTTATTAAATTATTTTAAACAAAAAAAAGTATTTTCTACTATAAAAGCCTGCTTTAAAAAAACTTGAATTTTCAAACTAATAAAATAAATGCATAAAAAAAGTATCATGATTTATCTAACGTAAACATACCTAAAAACACTATACCAACTCAAACTAATAATACCAAAATTGTAGCTGATACCTTAGCAGCTTTAGAAAAAAAAATGGATACAATAAAAAATGAGAAAAGAAACGAAATTAGGTACCACTTTTCATATTTTCTATTCTCACATTTATATAAAAATTTAACTAATGGTAAATATAACGAGTACTTGAATTTAACTATTGAAACTAAAAAATGTCTAAAAAATAATGATAACTTAATGGTCACACGTGCTTACAAAGGTAAAGTGACAGTGATTATGTACAAAAGTGATTATTTACACAAAGTTGAAATTATGTTAAATGATACTAAAAAATATAAAAAAGAAAAAATAGATTCAACCAATAAAAAAGCTACAAGTTTGAACAAAATTATAATTAAAAAAAAAAATTAAATCAAATAGATATAAAAATAGTTAAATTTCTTAAATATTACAATAAACATGCACCCAGACGTTATTGTTTACCCAAAATTCAGAAAATAAATATCCCTGTAAGACCAGTAACATCTTTTATAAATTCTCCACTTTACAACTTATCAAAATATCTGAGTATACCAATTAGAAAAATATTAGGAAAAACACAAACTTACATTAAAGATAGTTTTGATTTTGCAACTAAAATTAAAAACTTAGATGTCATTCCTCAAAATTATGAAATATTATAATTTGACGTTACATCTCTTTTCAAAAATATAAGAGTCAATTTAGTGATATCAAATATTAAACTAAAATAGAACGAAATAAAGGAACACACCAATCTCAAAAAAGAAGTGTTTGTAGAACTACTAGAGTTTTGCCTAAATAACGCTTATTTTTTACACAATGATAAATATTACAGACAAATCCATGGAGTACCCATGGGATCACCCATCTCATCTGCAGTAGCTGATTTAGTCATGGAAAATATAGAAAATAAAACTTTGAAAACACTCCCTTATGATATAAAATTTTTTTATAGATACGTTAATGATGTTCTATCATGTGTTCTAACTAATAAAATAACATACATACACAACAGACTTAACAACTATAATAACAGAATCTAATTTACTATTGAAAAAGAAACAAATAACAAAATTAATTTTCCACAAATTATAAATATTAATTTCTATTAAAAAATCCATATAGTGTTATGTTTTACTAAGGAAAAAAAAATAAAAAAATAAAGACGCTACGACCAGTAGACAAAAAACAATTACCATCTTTTTATTAACATTTATCATCTGGTCAAAAACTTTAAGAACAACACATAAAAAGTATCATGGTTTATATTTTAATCAAAAACATGAAATTTATTTATAAAAGAAAATGTATGTTTAAATCAAAAAGACGAATTTTTAAGAAATAACAGTTTTTCAATCAAGAAAGAAATAAAAGTTTATTAAAATTGTTGAATCTTCAAACGAAAATACTGATTGTCTGTCCAAAAATTGAAGTTCCAAACAAAAAATATGACTTTTCAGCAAAAAACTCAAAGAAATCCATTTTTAAAGCTTGTTTAACCAAATCTTTCAAACACAATAGTTAAAAACTTAAGTAAAGAAGACTAAATTTTAGCCAAAAAGTGGCATTTATATTTAAAAAATTACATTTCTACGAAAACAGATGATTTTTTAAATCAAAAAGATAAGTCTAAAGAAAAAACTAGTTGAGTTTTCTATTGAAAAAGGTCTCAATTGACTTTTTACTATCAAAATATGAATTTTGGAACCAGAAATAAGTATCTACGTAACAAATTGAATTTTCAATCCAAAAACACGTATTTTTAATCCAAAAACACGAACTTTTAACCAAAAAGGATGACATTTTAACCAAATTGTTGAATTGTCTACAAAACAGTTGCGTTTCTTCAAAAACAGATAACATGTTTCTAAAAAAAATTGAATTTTTAATCCAAAAGATAATTTTTTTAACAAAAAAGAATAATTTGGGTAAAAAGTTTAGCTTTTAATCAAATGGTTGCATCTGTATTCATGAAAGATGAAATTTATACTAAAACAGAGGAATTTTAAATAGAAAACGACAAATTTCCTTTCAATGTTGAATTTTTAATTAAATGGTTGCATCTTTATCCATGAAAGATGAGATTTCTCTTTAAACAGCTGAATTTTCAATTAAAAATATAAAATAATAAAAAAATTTAAAGAATAGTGGAATTTTAACACAGAAAGGACTTTGTTTCTGCTTTTAAATCCAAAATATTAAATTTAAATAAAAAGTAAATTTTCTTCTAAATAGTTCAACTTTCAACAAAGCAGAAGACTTTTTAAAGAAAAAGTATGACTTTTCAACAAAACTGTTAAATTTTAAACCAAACAGTTGCGTTTTTATCCAAGTAACATAAAAATTCTACTTAAAAAGGTGAAATTTTAAATCAAAAATACAAATTTTCAAAAAAAGATTTGAGTTTTCATCCAAAAAGATTTCAGTTGACTTTTCAACACAAAAATACGAATTTTAAACAAAAAGTCAATTTTCTAGAAAATTGTTCAACTTTCAACGAAACAGTTGCATTTTTATGCAATAAAGATGCAACATTTCTACTAAAAAATATGATCTGTAAAATCAAACAGACAAATTTGCGAAAAAAATATTTTTAATTGAAAAAAGATTTCAGTTGACTTATCAACAACAAAACATGAATTTTAAACAGGGGTTAATTTTCTACGTTAAGAGTTAAATTTTTAATAAAAAAAGACAAATTTTGACGTAACAGTTGAATTTGAAACCATAAAGGACGCCCTTTAAGAAAATTGCTACATTTTCGAACAAATAATTTAAGTACGTACCCTCAGGTAACTTACTTTTTTTCAGAAACCTAACTATATATTTAAACTCATCACTTTTTGTGAAACATTCAACGGTTTAATTTAAACTTCTCCCATAAAATTCGGCTTTTTAGCTTCGCTCTTAGCAAAAATCTGCACGCACTGCGCAAGATCTACAAATTTCTAGATCTTTTTTGATTGAGCAACATTTTTTTATCTTTTTTTTTCGCCTTCCATATCGTTTTTCCAGAAATATAATTTCGTTATCTTCACACTTATTTCTCACGAATAAAAGAAAATCTGCTGGTCATATATTAAAATTATCAATAAGAAATTCTTTCATCTTTTTGTTTGCACAACTTTTTTAAAATAAATTTTACTTTTGGTACCATGTTTTGTTAAAACTTTTTTAATTTTATTTTTTACTATTAAAAAAAACTACTCGTCATATTAAAAGTTATTAATAGCATAATAGCTCTTTTGTTAATAAGTAAGTTTAGTTTATTAATTTTTTTCACAGCTTGTATTGTTCGTTCAAAAATTTAATTTTTTAATTGTTAAATTGATATTTTACAAATAAAACCAAAAAGACGTGTTTCATAAGAAGACAATGACTGAAAAATTTTTATCTATTGTTTGGATGAACAGCTTTTGTCTAATTTTTTTTCATAGCTTCAGTCGCTTTTCAAAGAATATTATTTATTAATTTTCAGTGTTTTTTTACGAATAAAAAAACTACATTCGCTGTAAAGAAGTGATCAGCAATAATTTGTAGATCACTTTCAGCTGCATAATGTTTGTTACTTCATCTTTTTTCGTATCTTGCATATGAGTCAGATCATGTCAATTGTGCCCATGAAATTTTAGTCATTTTTTGAAAAGTGACAACAATTGGAAAAATTTGTAGATAATAGCATTACAAAAAAACACTTTAAACCGTTTTTTGGAAAACCGCACCGTCTTTATTATTTTTAATAATAATGATTTTTGCGACTTTTAATTAAAAAATGAATAACTCACGACTCGTTTGCAATAATCAAATGAAATTTTTTTGACAGTTGTGAAGCGTTTTCTCTTTTGAAAAGGAATTTTTTTAAAGTAATATTTTTAAAATTATTATTTTTTTATTAACAATTATTTAAACAAATTCTATTATTTATAACTTCTAGGCCTACGATCGCAGCGAAAATTTAAGACATTGTAGTTTGCACACTTCTTTCTGTTCTCCAAAGAATAAAAAATTGGTAATTTTTACTCTGACTACCTTAAAAAAAGTTTTGTCGCGAACGCCGTGTAATAATTGTCGCCTTGACCGGCGCGCTCGGCACATGCGGCTCACGCTACGAACGCGGTTGTTTACACTCATTGTTTTGTATTCATATTCTTCTAAGTTCTTTATAAATCGGATTTTTTGGTAAAAAAATACATCTAGAATATAATTTTACAAGGATATGGACAAGAATTATTATTTTATACATAATTAGCTTTCTTGATAAAGAATTTAGTACGAGTGTCATCTTTTATTATTTATTAAAAATTGTACAAAAAGAGTGATAATACTTCCAATCTTAATTAATGAAGCAATTGTTAGTGAAAATTTTTGTTAAAAACAAGCAGAGCACACACTCAAGCCTTTATGCAATAATATCTGTGACCGAAGAAGTATCACTAGAAAAAACCTTGCAACGAATAGTTGTTGGATTTGCAACTTCAAGTTGATGATACTGGCAAGTATTCTTAAATATTGGAACTTTATCGAAACGATTTTTAAATTTTTTGTCGTGCAAATCATGTCCTGCTTGAGAGAGTTCTGCTGGAGAGTTCGTTATCAGTTTGGATTTTGCTGAGAACTATACGTTTCACATTCAAAATGCAATCCAATAGCATCATTAGACAAATAGCCAGGCCACAGTCCATCCTTATGTGATTTATTACGGTCAAGGAAACAAAAATTTGCATCTCAATTTTGTCATTATATCAGAAAAAGTAACTCATGACACAAAATCGGTACATTTATTTAATGGAAAATTAGCTACTTATTTGAAACGAAAAATTGGAACAAGATGCGTTACAAAATTTGTATATTTTTCGGATAGCGCAACTTCTCAATATAAAAATAGATTTAACTTTCGAAATTTAGCTTATCATGAAAAAGATTTCGAAGTTAAACCAGAATTAAATTTTTTCCACTTTTTATTTTAAGAGGGCGTGTGACGGTGTCGGCGACACTGTAAAAAGGCATTCTTATCGCACAAGTTTGCAGCGTATCGAGGGAGATCCCATCAATACCCCCAAAAACTCTTTGAATGGGCAAAAGATTTGTTCAATAACAGTTGAACAAAAAATTCGAAAATCGTCTTGATAAAGTTTCACTAATTAAGAATACTCGCCAGTATCATCAACTTGAATTTGTAAATGCAACAACTGTTCTTTGCAAGGTTTTTTCTAGCGATACTTCTTCGGTCACAGATGTTAGTGCATAGAGGCTTGAGTGTGTGCACTGCTTGTTTCGAATAAAATTTGTCACTAACAATTGCTTTATTAATTAATATTGAAAGTAATATCACTGTTGTTGTAAAATTTTTAATAAATAATAATGGGTACAAACAAATCAGTATAAACAACTGCGTTCGTAGCGTGAGCCGCATGTGCCAAGTGGGCCGGTCAAGGTGACAATTATTACGCGGCGCTCGCGACAAAAATTTTTTTTTAAGACGATTTTCAAAAAACCGTTCAAAGTTTTTTTTTTTGTAATGTTACTTTCATCAAATTTTTCCAATTGTTGACACTTTTCAAAAAATCACTAAAATTTCATGGACACAGTTGACATGGCCTGACTCATATATTGACGGCAAAAGGGAATTTTTCATTTATCATTTTTAAAAATAAAGCAGTTTTTATTGTAATCTTGTAGGGCCTCCAAAAAGAACAGTCGTATCAGAATTTTCTATTTATTCAAAGCTTTTACTCGGGTGGACCCGGTTATACATCATAGTCAAGTAACTGATGATATTAGGATGTTATAAGTTGATTTAATACGATGCTTGAAACCTCCTGCGATGATAGTGCAAATATACAATTACGAGAGCCCTGGAGCATTGGAGGTGAGAACTGTCACCTCTGGATGCTTACTTAGAGGTACCATCTTATTACATAATGTATTATTAAAATATATCGAATTATTAAAATAAGTCTCGTTGTAGACATAAATAAAGATGAATTTATTTATTTTTTATCACAAATTTATAATTGCAACATATCTTAATTTAAAAAGAACTCTTCTTGAAGATATGAATAAACATTAATTCACATTCATATTCTAATTCTATCTAATTTTTAAAATAAGTCTCGTTGTAGACATTAATAAAAATTATTTCAACTTCACGTTTGGTACAAATATATTATTAAAATATATCTAATTTTTCAACAAAAAAAAAAAAAACACGTTGCAGACTAATTAAAATGTATTCAAACTGCTAGGTTGCGTCCCGGTTGCAACAATTGTCCTCAATATAAAAAAGTACAACTTCATCTTCAAATTTATTCATTTAAAAGTAACAATATTTTCGTTAAAAGTATAATTTTAATTAAAAATCTGTAAACCTTCTAAGTTAAAATTCATATTTCTAAGTAATACCTTAACCATTCAAAATAAAAGTTTAGAAATTATATTGCGTTAGCGAAGTTCTGAACAGAGCTTTTTGCTATTATTCAGTAATTATTTACAATTAAAATTTTCTGTTCTATTCTTCTTGCTTAATGAATATTACTTCACTAATTAATAATTTTTAATTATTAATAATTATCCCTGTGATATACTTCTTTATTAATTCATCTAGAACTTTTTGCTCTCTAAAAAATATATATTTATACATAATTTATTTATAATTAGGCTGGAAACTTGAGCGCGAAACCCGGAAAGACTAAGAAAAAAAACGGGAAATTACTGGGATTTAAAATAAATTTTACTTTACTACTGTTGCAGGGCATATGAGTGAAAATAATTATCGTTTTTATTTTATGAACGGGAATTTTTTTGAAGAATAAAAAGTGGGATTTAGAAGAGAAGACTTTAAAACTCCCTGTTCCAAGTCAAAATTTATGCAAAAACGTCAAACACCCTATTGAAAGTGATTTCTATGAGAAAAATGGGTTAAAGTGATACTTTAAATGATAAGAACTTGTAGCCGAGTAGGCTAGAATAGGATGAGAATGTGTAGCTCCAGTCCGTACGTCAGACTATAACAGCAAATATCTCATTTTTCAATCAAAGAAAAGAATTTTTAATCAAAAGTATAAATCA
Source organism: Druon quercuslanigerum (assembly GCA_010014905.2). NCBI lineage: Eukaryota > Metazoa > Arthropoda > Insecta > Hymenoptera > Cynipidae > Druon > Druon quercuslanigerum. Next base: position 9,653 of record JAAAKG020154158.1, on the reverse strand, counting down.
TCAATTTAAAAAATAACAATTTTCAACAGGCGAGTTTATTTTTTAACCAAGTAAATTTATTTTTAAACTAAAAGATTATTTTAATCTAAAATAATAAATATTTAACTGGAATACTTGGCAACATACGTGAACTGTCAACGAAATAAATGAATTTGCAATGTAAACAGGTAAAACATCCAAATTTTATTTAAAAACTTGATTCAAAAAGAATAAGTTATATTTTAAAAAAGATATAAATTTTCAATTAATGTGATGAACCTTTAAAAAAAAAAATTAATTTTTAACAGAACAGTTCAGATTTCAAGCGCACGTAGTTGCATTTTCATGAAAAAAGGTGCATTCTAAACGAAAAATAAAAAACAATTATATTATAATTTACAAATATTTTCTTTTTGAAATACTAATTATACTCTAAGAACTATTTGAAGCACTCTCTTTTTTCAATTTCGGAAGAAGCAACTTTTAAATTGTGACGAATTTTGACTCGGAACAGGGATTTTTTAAAGTCCTTTCTTCTAAATCCCTGTGTTCATTCTTTTAAAAAATTCCCGTTCCCTGTGAAAAATTCCTTGTCCCAAGGGAAGTTTTATTTCTTTACCGAAACTTCCAATCCTAAAATAAAAACGATAATTATTGTCGCTCATATACTCTGCAACTGTAGATAAAGTAAAAAATACTTTTCTAAATTGACAAAAATGACTCAAACATTGAGAATTTGAATTTTGCTATGATCAGCAGTAAATTCCCGGGTTTTTGAATCAATTCCCGTTTTTTCCCGATCATTTTCCGAACCCTGATTATTAATAATTTACATATAAATATATCTTTTGTACAAAGCGGAAATAACTAGATAAATAATTAAAAAAGTATGTTATCAGGCTAACTGTAATTTTTAAATATTAATATTACTATTACTATGATTTAAGTGATATTATCAATCAGTACTTAAAATTTGCATCAAATACAATTGTACATAAAATTAATTAATTACATTCGCAAAATAAACAATAGAAAAATATGAATATAATTTAAACTGTTTTCAAAATACTCTTCTTTAGATTCAATTTTCCTAATATTAAATTACATGCTTGCAAGCATTTTTATTATTACTAATTACAGCTGCTCTTATTGTTACTGCAAACTTTATTCTTTCTTTTATATTCATAAAAAGTATCAAGTTTTTAATGAATTTTAGTATTTTTGCATACATAACAATGCAAAGACAGGCTTACCTGATCAGAGCGCCATCTATTGGATTTATTTGAACTACGATACCCCTCCGGATACTAAAATAACAACTACCACATACACACACAAGGGCGACGCACAGGGCTGAATTTACCACACCGTTGTGTGTATATGTGTAAAAGGGCCGGTGGTGTCCTTGGCTTTTCCACATGTATTTCAACTTCTACGATCCTCCATTTTTATATCCTCGACACAGTTATTGGTTTCTGTTTGACGATCCAAGTAATCCATCTGAAAAACACAAATTTCCACCTTTAACGATGTTCGGTAATAGGTATTAATTAAAAAAAAAATATTTTATTTCCCTGAAGCAGTGGTGTAGTGAAGGCCTGGACGGGCGAGACGCCGCAATTAATTTCCCAATAAAGAGTTTCATTAAAAACCAAATAGATGAACCTGCCAGTAGCAGAGGCAATTTTTCCATAAAATTGTTAAAGATTGAACCAAACAGTACAATTTTTAAGCCAAAAAGACGAATTTTTAACAAAGTAGTTGAGTTTCTACCCATTTAGTTGAGCTTTCAGCATACATAGGTGGATTTTCAATTAAGTGGGGAAATATTTAAACAAGAAATTAAAATTTTATTAAAATATTTCAATTTTTAAGACAATAAGACCAATTTTTTTAGAACACAGTTACAATTTTATGCAAATAATAAAATAATGAATTTTTTAACAACAAGAACATTTTCAATGAAGACAGATGAATTTTTAAACGGCTAGTTGAAATGTGAATACAAAAGTTGATCATTGAACAAACGAGAATAATTTTCTACTCAAAAAGACAACTTTCTAACAAAATATATGAAGTTTTTACCAAATAGTATAATTTTACACTAAATTGTTGAATTTTTAGATAAAACAAATGTATCCAAATAAATTTCTGTTCAACAAAGTTGTTAAATTGTTAAGTACACAGATCAATTTTTGACTGAAAAGATGAGTTTTCTACAAAAAATACGAAATTTAAACAAAAGACATGAATTTTCAACAAAATTATTAAATTACAATACAAAAAAATAAATTTTGTACAAAACAATAGAACATTTGGCATAAAAGTTCACTTAAAATAAAATAGTTATATAGATAAACTTTGTTTTTCAGCCTAATGCCCTAAAAAATTGACTTGCTTACACCTCCATTTTTTACAGAATTTTCTTACAGCTAACTTCTTAAAACTAACACCTTTCCACACATAATGTCTAACCCGGCCTCACCTTCCTCGCTTTACATCGCCTCGCACGCATGTCGCTACTTTCTCGCCTCGCACGTATGACGCTATTTTCTCGCTCAGCCTCCCCTTGCCAGCCTCTGCCTTTACAGCTAATCTTTAATCCTTATATACTATTTATAATATGTACAGTTTTCTCAATCTACTTCCTCACCTAAATACAATGTTTCCTTCTCTATTCGTCTTCTTCCTTCCTTCTCTTCGTCTCTATCTTACCCAACACCCCCTTCACCCATTTAACTGCCTTTTGTCCCCCCTTTCATGCAATAATACCTTCCAAATAGTGTTCTACTTTTGCAGCTCCCTTCCCGCACAATTCACACCTCCTCTTTTCAGAAGAAAGCCAGAATTTATTATAACTTTCCATGCCTCCGCATCTCATTCTTGCATCTCCTTCGTCATGCATCCTTCTCACTTCATCCATTTGCACTCCATTCGTTTTAAAATACCTCTCCCTTTCCAACTCAATCCTCCCACCCCTACGTCTGTTCTCCTTCTCTCACCAGCATCCCCTAACCAGCTTACTTCTCTCCTCATTCCAAAAATTTCTCCTCATATTTACATGCTTAGCTCTCCGTTATAATCCCTAAACTCGTTCTTCTTGTCTCCCTCCAGACAATATAGTTCGGCGTATTCCTTGCTAACACCAGTGTCCACTCTACATGTACCTCTCCTGTATCCTACTTACCTCCTCACTTATCTTCCACCCCCACACCTCTACTCCGTAAAATAAGACACTCATCACTAGTGAATCAAATAAATTCATTCCCTTTACAAAATCATCTGCAAACAACCTCTTTCCCAGCCTCTACACTTGCCTCATCATTACATTTGCCCTTCTCACTCTCTTTTTTATATGACTATCCACTCCCCCATTCCTCCGAAACAGGAAGCCCAGGTACACAAACACTTTCACCTCCTGTACCGCTTTTCCCTGCTCACTCCCTCCTTTTCTGAACACCAAAACCTTCGACTTATCTGCATTTAACTCTAACCTATTTTTTACCAAGTATCTTCTCAATCTTTTCATCATCTCCTTTATAGCCTCTTCGCTCTTTGCTAACAGCACTACTTTCCATATCAGCACTACAGCTAACTTACATTCCATATCCACGATTGAAATTGCAAACAGCATTGGGCTAAGAGAGCACCTCTGCGTCAACCCCTTATGCATCCAGAAACCTTCAGAGATTCCCTCCCCTCCTTCAACCCTACCTTTCGTTTGCTCATATACCTCACTCACCCTCTCGATCAGGCCTCTCTTCACTCCCCTCTACCCTTTTTGACTAGTTCTCTATCCACCACGTGCTGCAAAACGTAAATATAGTCAATAGCACTCCTTATTTCCCTAAAGCCCGCTTGCGTCTCTGGCAGTATGCCTTTCCCCTCAACATCCTTCTGGAGCCTATCTGCCAGGACCATCGCGTATATTTTGTACGCCGTATTCATTAGCGTAATTCTTCCATAACTTTCCTGCCTCTCCCTATCTTCTTTTTTATACAGTGGTACGATGACCCCCTCCATCCACCTTCTTGGGAATCCCTCCCCCCGCCATACTTATCTCACTACCTCCTTTAGCCTCTCCCTTACCTCTTGTGTGCCAAACAGCCATGCTTCGTTGTCTACCCCGTCCAGCCCTGCTGCCTTAGACATTTTCAACTTCCTTATCTGCATCTCTATCTCCTCGTCATTCAGCTCCTCTCCAACTACCTCCCTTGTTCTTCTAATCCCCTCCTCTCTCTTTTGAGTGTCTGATCCCTAAAATGAATTTTTTATTAAATTCCCTTCATTCGTCGCTCCCTATCTTCTAACTTATCCCCATCCTCTCTTTTACTGTGAATTTATCTGTCTCCTCCCACCCTTGCATATTCATTATCACATAGTTTATCACAGATACCCCTATCTTACTCACATACGTGTATCTTCCCTCTTTGTACCCTGTTACCATATCATTTGCCACAGCTTATCCTCTGTCCTCCATCCAGTCTCTTAGAGTCTCCCTCTCTTTATTTATTAACTTATCCTTCGATTTTCTTTCGAAGCTCTCCCATTCCCGGCACAGGCCTCCTTTCCCTAATTCTCTCATTATATCCCCCCCCCCCCCAGTACCACTATACCGTCCGTCCTCTCTCGTAGTACGTCTTCCACCCTTTTTTAACCCTTTCCACCCCATCCTTATTGTAAACAGTCACAAAATTGTATGTTAACCCTCCTATCTTCACTGCTCTTATTTGCATGCCCATTCTTTTCTCTGTACCCACGTCCCTATCAATCCCACCACATCAAATTCCTGTATATACCTTTAAAAATCCTTATCTTTCTTCTTCACCCCTGCTACGTTTTAATACAGCACCATTAACACTTCTCCGCCCTGCTTTACTCCCACTCCCCTTCTTCCCACGAAACAAATTACCCTGCACTTCCTTCAAAACCCCCTTCTCCTTATCCCATACCCACATTTTCTCGTCTATTTTTATTTTCCGATACCCTACCTTTTCCAATCTCCCTTCACTGCTCTCCTTCCTAGCCCTGTGGTTTCGCATTCCTTGCACATCCCTTTCCCACTCTATGCTCTGTAGCAGCGCTTTCGCCCCCTCCCTTTCTTCCCCTCTCCTTAACTCTAATCCTCTTATTACAATATTATATCTCCTATCTGCTTTTTCTTTCCACTCCATCATAAACACTATTGCCCTTATTCTTTCCCTATCCACTCTCTCCTCCTTTTCATTTCTACGCTCTCCCACCTTCTCTTCTATCATGTTCTCTACCCTCTTGCAAATACCTTGCTTTTTGCCCTCTTCACTGTCACCTAATTCCCTTTCTGATCTAAAATAGTTGAATTTTTAACTATATTTATGAATAATTAATAAAAAAATCTTCAAAGAGTAGTTCAACTTAAAGTTAAATAATTGACTTTTCAACAAAAAAGGATTCATTTTTTACGAAGCATGTGACAGTTGATATTTAAAACTTTCAATTGAATTTTTAACCAATTAGGATACATTTTAACCAAGAAAATTAAATTTTCAGCCAGAAAGATAAATTTTTAATAAAATACATAAATTTTCTAACAAAAAATTGAACGCACTACGAAAAAACTCAAGTTGTTACTTTCAATTAAATATGAAAATATTTTCTATTTAAATTTTTACATTTTAGCTAAAGAGATGAACCTTTAAGTATGAAAATAAATTTTAAACAAAATATTTCATAGTACGAGCCTTTTAAATAAAGAAAATGGCCCTGCTCGAAAAACTATAGTAACTTAAACTATGGACAGTACCGCCAGGCTACTTTCGCTTTTACGACTACGCCACTGCCCTGACGTCATATTCTTCACATTGGAAATACCCGAAATGTTATCGAAATAATGAATAAACATAGTATTACTTACTTCTTTAAAATGCAAAGAACTTTGTGTCATTTCTTCAAACAGAAAATTTTGTGCTTCGATATTTATAAATTTGCCCCCACCCTTACGGACTTTTGAAGGTCGACAATTACTTACATAAGTGAAGTTCATGGCTTCCGTGAAAATCTTGGCTACTATCTTTAGAGTATTCTTGTTTCTGATTGACCTGGGCAATCCTGAGACTACCCCAGTTCGTTCATCTTAGAATTCTCGCCCATTTAGAACCGGTGGGTACATTAGATTCCAAATCGAACTCAATCTGTGCGTGATCTGAGAACTTCGGGATTTTCCCCGTATTAAGAATACCTAAATGAGTAGTGGTTAGACATTCCAGTAGATCATCCCCTCTTGAGATAATGTCCGTGCTGCCCCAAAAAATATGGTGGAAGTTAGCGTCGCACCCCAGCAGAAGAGTATGTACGTCCACTGGTAGATTGTCTCCGTGACAGTTACCATCAGATCTCTAGAACATAGCTCAAGAAGCGTGACCAAGTTGAATCCCTTCGCCAGTATGCAAGCCCTTAGATTGGGCATATTAGGATCCCTGTAAAATAGCAAGCCCTCTCTAAAATCTTAAAGGTATCTTCAACTAAACCGGGTTCCTGGCTTAGCGAGATACCTGTGCGCCTCGGAGCCATTCCCCTCTGCAAAACTACAGATGCGCCATTTCTTTGATGCAAGTTAATTTAGGTTATGGTTACACCGGGAGCGGTCATTTAGGCCTACACCCGAATTTCCTGTACACCGACTGGCTCCTTCTTCCCTGGACGGGAACCTTAAAGTTGGCCTGTCCAAACTGGTAAAAACGCCCCTTTTGCGGACTGCAAAAGCCCTCATCTGAGATTCAGAAATTTGCACTGTTTTCTACAGTTTATCCCACTTTAAAGACACATGATGTGATGACTGTCCTCGAGTGTTGTCGCGCCTTTTCCTCCAATCAGCTATTGTAACAAAACGAACAACAGATAATTAAGAGCCAATCAATTTGAATAAAAATAAACAATTAGTCGAAAACAAGAAAAATAATTTAAAAATTATAAATTTAACGTAAAAAAGACCGATGTTTGTGCATTATTGTATTCCTTAAAATTATTTACATACAAAATTTTTTGTTAGAAAATTATGAAAATGAAACTAATCTACTAAAAAAATCGTTTTCTTTAAAAACTTAGAATGTTAAAATAAAAGAAATTAAAAAACTTTTGGTTTTATGCATTCAAAAAATATATTACTACAAAAAACAACCATGTAGTTTATAAACTAAAAACGTTGTCAAATGAATAACTAGAAAATTTTTTAACGCACTTTGTTTTCGTATTCTTTGCAATTACACAAATATTAAAATATTGTAAATACCTTAAAAAGTAACCAAATTAAAAATAGATAAATAAGAATCCGAAAGTATTTCACAGACAATGTTGATCAATAATTAAAAAACATTTGACATTAATAGAAAATTTAAAAATCTATTCTTTTCGTATATTGTTACAAATAAAATTGCGTTAATTGAAACTTAAAAAAATAACAATTTGTTAAAAACCGATAAGCAAAAAAAAAAGAATTAAATCCTGCTCTTTGTGTTTTTGACAATTACATAAATAAAAAATTATTTTTGAAAAGTCCCGCAATAAAGAAAATAACCAAAAATAATTCAATATTGGATAACATTATATTTTATAAAAACTCTCGGGTTTCAGGCTTTCTTAAAATATAAATCAATAATCAAATCAATTTATAAAAGATAATTAACTTCTTCCTAAACGTCTCCGGCGCGGTTTCTTCCGGTACATTCCTCAAAAACGTTACAAAAACTGTTAAACGTCTTTGAATATTTCTCCAAAATACATATATCACCCTTTTTGAAATCTCTAACGGATCTAATATCTGAAATTGGAAATCCAAAATGGAGGCATTGTAATCTTGATTTTATAAAAAATAATTCCAATAAATTGGAAAAGTATACTCTAGGGGTTTTGGGGTCGCTGATAACGAATCCGAGATTATAATTTAATACCTAAAAATGGCGGTTCCAAAATGACGGCCGTGTACTCTTGATTCCATAAAAAATGCGTTAACTGAATAGAAATAATATACTCGGGGATTCTTAGGATCCCTGATAAAGAATTCGATATGATAATTCCAAAATTTAAAATAGCGGATTCAAATTAGTGGCCATTTATTTTTGATTCTGAATTTTTAAATTCCAATACCGGATACGATTTCAGCCATCCCAAGAACCCTAGAGTATGTTTTTTCAATTAAATAAAAGCATTTTTCCTAGGATCAAGAGTACATGGCTGACATTTTGAATACGCCATTTTGAATGCTTGAATTCTTGTATCGGATTCGTTATCGGCGATCTCAAAAAACCCCGAGTATGGGTTTTCAATTCAACTAAAGCATTTTTATAAAATCAAGAGTACACAGTCGCCATTTTGAATTTTAAATTTCTAATGTCAGATTCGTTAGAGATTTGAAGAATGGTTATATATGTATTTTGGAAGAATATTCAACAGTTTAAACATGTTTTCTACCGTTCTTGAGGAATGTAGAATCCAACATTTTGTATGTTTCTAAATGTCACATTACTTTTGAAAGTACGTATCAAATAAATCAATTTGCCCCTGTATTCTTTTCAATTTGTAAAACCAAATTTTAAGGTTGCCACTGATCCGCTTAATGTGAAAATAATATGTTTGATTGCTTTCCAATTAAACCGAAGGGCCTATGACAAAGCGACCATACGCTTCCTCGGGTTGTGGATGTAGGGTCTCTGTTCCAAGGGTTTTGGCCGAATATGGTTACAATAAATAATGTGCAGCCACGAAAAATTGTCCAGGAATGTTCCCGAAGGAATAAACCTTAAGCGGAGGCGCAGCAAACGTACCAAATGCTAAAAGGCATTCGGACGAGGTGTCTTGGACAGCGACTCTGAGATACCCGGCGACCCCTAAGAGCGACAAGCATTATGCTTGTTTGCGAGGCTCTCCAAGGCAAACAAACCCTTTCCCTAGCTGCTCGTGAGAAGAACAATGGCATCATCTTACCACCAAGAAATTGTAAATGCGGTTCAAAACGATCGAACGCGCAGAGAACCTGGCAATTCGGTCGGCAAAAAGTGCCGATCAACCTAGTTTTCGCAGTTCTCAGAATAATTTAAATGAAAAGACGACGACGAAGCGGCGAAACGCCTATATTGAGTGGGGGTCAACTCAAAGATGACACTCTAGACCTCTACGACGCTAGAATTATCCCTGTTAGAGGAGGGTTTAAGGCGCGTATTGACACTCTCTGGTGCTACAAACACCTACAGTTTTAGCACGTTTCGCATCAGTCATTGCAAAATCAATGCGCCTACCTCTAGAAAACTTGATATGTTTGCGGAGCTCTTCCTCAAACACTACATGAAAAAGCTAAAGACCAAGAAAAGGGAGCGTCATTTTGACTAACCGCTGTAAGCAGGTACCGTCCGGGAGATGATAGTGATTTCAAGAAAAGGAAGAATATTAAGATACAGGATCATTTTAAGCCCTAAGATCTGGCTGAAATTGATACCTCCCTTAGTGGGGATATCTCGTAGGAGTCAGACCTCTGCATCATGAATTGTTCAGTTGTGATGTAACGGGCTGTACCTCGGCTCCTTACATATATATATATATATATATATATATATATATATATATATATATATATATATATATTTTTTTTTTTCTCGCTGTTCCTGTTTACACAAACACCTCGCGCACACTTGTATATCTCGAAA
>JAAAKG020154147.1:19311-30699 GCA_010014905.2 Druon quercuslanigerum | reverse complement strand
TTTTACAAATTAGAAATTTCTTTTATAATTAATACATTTAATTATTAAAAAATAAATTATTAATTTAATAAAATTATATTTTATATATTATTTTAAATATCAAAATTATTTAAAAATATAAACCAAATTTTGTATAGGTACTCTGTATTTAAAAAAAAAATTTATATCCTAACTTCTTTGAAATTATCACCATTTTACGTGTTTTTAGATAATTAAACATCATCAATAAATAAAAAATGTGTTAATTTTTATTTATTTTATTTTTTTATATCACATAAAAATATTCCCGGTCATTTCCCGGTTCACAAACATTTTGTACGGCTAATGAAATTTAAAAAATCAAATTCTATTCTAAACTTTTTTCCTTTTAAAGTTATAAACAATTAACAAAAAATTAAAGGTACTAACGATTTTTAATTGAACAATCATTTTTTTACTCAAACTACTGTGTTGTTGAAAATTCGTTTCCTTTTTGGTTAAGAATTCTTTTTTTAACTGAAAATTAAAAAATTCCATTTTTCGTTACAAATTTTTTTTTTTTAATTTGAAAATTTAACTATTTTGTTTAAAATTCAAGTAATTCATGAAAAATTCAGGTATTTTGATGGATCTTAATTTTTGTTGCCGAAAAATAATTTTCTTTTTTGAAGAATTCACATTTTAGTTGAAAATTCATCTTTTTGGTTCAAAATATAAATATTTTGTTTCAAATTCGTTGGATTTTTGGTTAAAAATTAATTTTTATACTGAAAAGTTTAACTATTTCATTTTTAGTTAAAAATTCATCCTTTTTAGTCTGAAAATTTATAATACGTATTTTGATCATTAATTTTTTTTTCAAAAATTAATTTTCTTGGTTGAAAAATCAACTTTTAAGTTAAAAACTTGTCTTTTCGGTTGAAAATTGAACAATTTTACTAAAATTTAATTAGGGTTTTTTTCTTAGAAATAAATTTTCTTTCCTGAAAATCTAACTATTTCATTTGTGTCTGTCAATTGACATTTTAAATTTAAAACTGATCTTTTCACTTTGAAAATTAATTTTTTTTAAGATATATCATTTTTGGCAGTAAATTTATACTTTTTATTTGTGAATTAACTTTCTTAGTTGAAAATTCATCTCTTTATTTGTAAATATAAATATTTTGTTTTAAATTTGTTTGATTTTTCGTTTAAAAAAATTTTTTTGACTGAAAAGTTTAACTATTTCATTTTTAGTTGAAAATTCATCCTTCCTAGCCTGAAAATTCAACTTTTTGGTTGTAAATAAAAGTACATGATAGACAATTAACGTATTTTGATAATTAATTTTTTTCTCATAAATTAATTTTCTGGATTGAAAAATCAAGTTTTAAGTTAAAAATTTATCTATTCGGTTGAAAATTGAACTATTTTGTTAAAATTTAGTCAGGCTTTTTTTAGAAATTAAATTTCTTTCCTGAAAATCTGTTTTATTTGTTTCTCACTTGAAATTTAAAATTTAAAATTGATCTTTTCATTTTGAAAATTATTTTGTTTGAAAGATATATCATTTTTGAATTTATATTTTGTATTTGTGAATTTATCTTTAAAGTTGAAAAATCAACTTTTTAGTTGAAAATTTGTCTTTTTAATTGAAAATTTAAGTATTTCGTTAAAACTTTACTTTTTGTTAGAAATTAATTTTCTTCTGTTGGAAATTAATTTTCATTGTCAGAAATCTTTTTTATTTTTACGTGGAAATTGATATTTCACATTCAAAATCGATGTTTTCTGGTTGAAAATGCATGTATTTTATTGAATTTTTTTTAATGATTCATCATTTACATAAAAATTCGTTTGGATAATTTTCTTTTAACTCAAAGTTCTTAAATTGTTTCCAAAATTTTAAATATCTTTTAAAATTAATTAAATTTTTCCTGCAACTTTTAAAAAATCCAGCAAATTTAAAAAAAAATACTTAAAATATAAATTTATAAATAACAATAAAACACTTATTATTTGTAGAAAAAATTAGAGTAATTTTAAGAGATATTTAGAGTTTAAAAAAAGATTCAAATTGAATTTAGAACTTGAAATGATTTCAAAATATTTAAACGTAGTGCGTGTACCAAGATAATTCGGCTATTCGTTCCGAAATTTTGGTGAAAAATACCCAGAATCTAATTTAAAACAAAATTTAGATTTTTTCAGATTTAAAAAAAAAAATTTATGATTTTTTCACGAATTGTGAAAGGCTTCATAAGAATAAAAACATTTTCTTAAGACTCTTAGGAAAATTGAAAATAATTTTTCATTTTTTAAAATTATTGTAACAGAAAATTTAAAAAAATTTGAAAAGATTGCAAAAATTATCGAAAAAGAATCTGGCAGATTTAAGGAATCTTTTTCTAATTTGCATGATTTTCCAAAAATTGTAGGGAAAATTCGATTAATTTTGAAATATATTGAAAAATTACTCAAATTTGTTCTACAAATAATAAATATTCAATTGTTACTTATATGTGACAATTCAACAATATTCAATCATCAATTAAAATTTATTCGTCTTAAATGAACAGTAAAATATATTTAAATATTAAATACGTATTCTTTTTCAAAATTAAAAAATTTTGAAAATGAATGTGTTAAAAATGGAATAATTTAGACTTAAACAAAATTTGAATTTAATAAAAATGAAGGTTGCAACCGCACTTTTACATTTATCTAATATCTAAAAAAATTATTAGAAATATTATATTAAAAAATTTATTTACTAAATATAATATAAAAAATAAATTTGTATTCCAATTCTTATTAAGACTTTCGAATTGAAACAAATACAATCTGAAAATACTCAAATTTTAATCAGATTAAAATAGTTTAGTCAAATCAAGTTTTATTAACTTTTTTATAGTTAAAGCACAAATACACTTTAAAAATAATTTATTCATTTATATTTACAGTTAAAATTAAACTTTTTTCATCAGAAAAATTTTGCAATTTTAAAAACTTGTATTTTTAATTGTTTAAATCTTCAAAACTGCAGTTTAACAATTCTAAAAATGTGAAGAAAAAAATTCTTCTGAAAATTACGGTGAAGAAATAAATTTCATTTGGTAAAATAAATAAATGACATTAATCTGTATAAATTACTCAAATATATTCTTAATCAAATATCAGAGATACAATATGTACAGGAAAGTTCCGTCTCACACTCACGCAACACACGCGCACAGCATTGCCTCAATAATTATTTTATATGTACCTAAGAGCAGCAGGCAGACGTAACAAACTTCAAAGTTACATTTTTCAAAACCGTGCCCCTCCATTTTTTTCATTTTTAATCGCAGAAACTCACTGGAATTTTTTCAAATTAAAAAAAAGTCAAATTTATACTAAAGTCCACTAAAATTATGGACAAAAAATCAAAGAAAATTCCAGGTTTTTCTCTAGGCATCTCAAATTTTGTCCAGTTATTTCGCATTTTTTATTCAATCGATTCGGAATGTGTCTACAGATTCGCAAATTTATTATAAATAATTTTTTCTTCTTCAGTTTCTTGGAATTCAATCAGTAAGTTTCATTCCTAAATTTAAAAAAATTATACAACATATTTTTTATTATTTTAGCATCGTCGAATTATTTAATACTTAAATCATACTGAAAATATTATTAATCATTTCTTTAATTTGTCTCAAAGTCCATGAATTCTAATAATTATTTAAACAAATTTTTAATTTATCTTCTAACACTTAAAATTCAGCTAATATTCATCTAAAATTAATATGGGTACTAAATTTTCAAATAAAAATATTGAATTTTCTAAAAGATATATTTTTTTCTAACTAAATAGATGAATTTTTAATCAAAAATATTAATTTCCTACTAAAAAATACGATTTTCTACTAAAAATACGATTTTCAAGGAAAGAAATGAATTTTTAAAGAAAAAGTTAAATTTTTAACTAAAACGGGCCAATGTTTAATTAATTAGTTTAATTTGGAACTACAAATTATCAGCTTTAAACCAAAAGTGAAATTTTTAAATTTTCAGTAAAAAAAATTTTCCGCACAAAAAATAAATAAATTTTCAATCAAAGTGATTATTTTTTAACTAAAATGATAAATATTGAAATGAAATTGATTAATGTTAATCCAACGAGATAAAATTTTGAATTTAAATTCTGAATCTTCAAGAAAAAAATAAATTTTTTGACGAAAGAGTTGAAAAAAATACATTAATTACAAAACAAATAGATTCATTTTACACTAAGCAAGATATGCTTTAAATTAAAAGTGGAATTGTTAATTTTTCAGTTGAAAAAAAATTGATTTTTAACAAAAAAAAAGAATTTTAAACAAAAAAGATTAATTTCTAATAAAAAAACAAACTAAAATGATGAATATTTAACTGGAATAGGTAAATTTTTGAGCAACAAGATGAAATTTTCAAGTAAAGTGCTGAATTTAAAAAAAAACATTGATTTTTAACCAAAAAAAAAGGAATTTTTAATTAAAATTCTGAATCTTCAAGCAACAAATTGAGTTTAAACTAAAAAGATGAATTTTTAACCAAAATGATTATTTTCTACACAAAAAAAGACAAATATTAAATCAAAAACAAAAATTTTTCCATTAAAATGCTAAATTTTCAACAACAAAAAAATGATTTTCAACTAGTGATGAATTTTCAACCAGGAAGATTAATTTCTACATAAAAAAAAAGATAAATTTTAAACCAAAAAGACGAAATTTTTAAATTATCTGCTAAATCTTCAACCCAAAAATACAAATTTTAAACCAAAAAAATGAAATTTTCAATTAAAATGCTGATCTTTCAACAACAACAAAATTGATTTTTAACCAGTGATGAATTTTCAACCAAGAAGATTAATATCTACAAAAAAACGATAAATTTTAAACCAAAAAGAGAAAATTTCAACTAATCTGCTGAATCATCAAACAAAATACTTTTTTTTAACTAAAAAGATGAACTTTCACTAAAGACGATTAATTTCTACCGAGAAAGACCAATTTAATACAAAAAAAAAGGAAATTTTCAATTAAAATGCTCAATTTTCGACGAAAAAAAATTAATTTTTAACAAAAAAATGATGAATTTTTTAATAGATCAAGAAGATAAAGTTTTCAATTAAAATGCTGAATCTTCAACCAACAAAAATTGATTTTTAATCGAAAAGAAGAAGTTTTTAAATAAAATGTTAAATTTTCAATACAAAAAATTGATTTTTAACCAAAAGGATGAATTTTCAACTTAGATTAATGTCTACCAAAAAACTGAAATTTTTAATTAAAGTGCTGAATTTTCAAACAAAAAAATGTATTTTTGTCAAAAAAGATGAGTTTTCAACACAGAAGATTAATTTCTACGAAAAAAGAAAAATTTTAAACTAAAAAGAGAAAATTTTCAATTAAAATACTAAATTTTCAATTAAAATGCTAAATTTTCAACCCAAAAATTGATTTTTAAACAAAAAGATGAATTTTTAATTAAGCAAAATAATTTTTACAAAAAAAAAATTAGATCAAAGAGATGAAATTTTTAATTAAGATGTTGAATTTCCAACAAAAAAAAATTTATTTTCAACCAAGAAGATTAATTTCTAGAAAAAAACAACATATTTTAATCCAAAAAGATAAAATTTCAATTAAGCTGCTGAATCTTCAATCAAAAAATTGATTTTTAACCAAAAAGATGAATTTTCAACATAGAAGATTAATTTCTACCAAAAAAGACAAAGTTTAAACTAAAAAAGATGAAAATTTCAATTAAGGTTCTGCATTTTTAAACAAAAAATCTATTTTTGTCCAAAAAGATGATTTCTCAATATAGAAGATTAATTTCCACCAAAAAAAGATATTTTTAAACAACAAAAAAATGAAACTTTTAATTAAAATGCTGACTTTTCAATTAAAAAATATATTTTTAACCAAAAAGATGAATTTTTAACAAGGAAGATTAATTTCTACCAGAAAATACAAGTTTTGAACTAAAAAAATAAAATTTTCAATTAAAGTGCTGAATTTTCAAACAAAAAAATCTATTCTTGTCCAAAAAGATGAATTTTGAAAATAGAAAATTTATTTTATACCAAAAAAGACAAATTTTAAACCAAAAGAAGAAATTTTCAATTAAAATGCTAAATTTTCAAACAAAAAAAACTGATTTTTAACCAAAAAGATTAATTTTCAAATCAGATTCATTTCTACAAGAAGAATTTTTAATGATGAATATTCCACTGAAAAAGGTGAATTCTACCGAAAAAGATGAATTTTCAACCATTAAACAAAGACGAATTTTCAACAAAACAGTTAATTACAGTAATAAAAAGCATTTTTTTCAAATAGAGAATCATCCTTATTCATTTTTATATTGCAAATAAAAAAAACGCGGCCTTAAAAATTCCCTAAAGTAAAAAAGAATTCCCTACCATTTCTAGGTTTTTCAGATTTTCGAGGATTGTGAACACCCCGCTATAATTAAAAAATTGCCATAGTTTTACAACCTTCCCAGAACCACTAACTTATTTTTTTTTAATAAAAAAAAAATTGCACTGAGTCTCTGCCATAAAAAAACTAAATTGAACAGATACCGATTTAAAAAATGAAACTCTGAATTTTCAAGGGTCACCCTTTATCGAGCACGTGTACTCGAATCAGAAAAAGAGCAGATTCTGATAAAACTCGTGCCAGTGCTCGAATAATAATTAGTCATTCAATCTGCAGGGACTTCAAATTAAAAAAAGTCCATTTCTGACTATGACCAAACGACAGTTTGTACCGTTCGCTTAAATTAATTAATTATTCACTTAATTAATTAATTAGGATGTGTACAATTTTTATGATATTCATTCGACTAGCTTCATATCTGCCAATCCACGATTTAGTCAAATCGCAACAAGTTACTGGTACATAGTTTTATTTAAAATTGAGCGGCCGGATTCTATAAAAAAATTAAGATTTTTACCAGCAATTTAATTGCGCATCTGTTTTCTCTAAAGAAAAAAGCCAATTATTGAAATAATTTTGAGGAAATTTAGAGGGAATATTCTTCGCGATATAAAATTTTGTTTAAACTATTGTTATAAATTTTGTATCTGAGGAATTGTTTTTTTTAAGTTTTAAGAAAACTTCATTTTTTTTAATTGCAATATTAACTTGAATTACATTAATTCTTCATTTGTAAAAGTATCTTTATATTACTTTATTCAACTCGTTTGTTGAAATTCTTTTTTTTTTATAAACTTGGTGTTGAAACTTTTTTCTGAATTTTTCGTTTGCAAATTAATCAGTTTTAGTTAAAAATTCAAATACCTTCGTTTTTTCTGTTAATTCCATTATTTTTTAATTAAAATTTTGAAATATTAAATAATACATTTTTTCTTCTGGATTCTTAGTTTTTGAATGAAGATTTAATTACTTGGTTGAGTCAATTTTAAAAAAATTTTAATAATTAATAATTGTAAATTAAATGTAAAATAAATAATTTTTAATTGAAAAATCATCTCCTTGGTTGAAAAATTATTTTGTTGAAAATTCGTTTTTTCGTTAGCTTCGGGGGTGAAAAAGATTTTTTTTTAAATTATTCTAGTTTACAACTTATAATGATTACTTGAAAATTCATCTCCTTTGTTAAAAAAAATCAGCTATTTTGTTTGAAATTCGGTTTTATCGTTGGCTGAAAATTAATGCTTTAACTCAAGATTTAACTATTTAATATTAAACTGAACAATTATCTTTTTCTTAAATCAGAATTTTTATTTGTTGGCAATTAATCTTCTAGGCTAAAAATCATTCTTTTTTTTGGAAATTAAAGTATTCTTGATAAAGATAAATATTTTTTCGTTGACTAAAAAATTAATTTTTTTACTAAAAATTTAACTATTAACTATTTACTTGAAAAAATCTCTATTTTTAGTTGAGAATTTTGACTTTTTTGGTAGAAATGAATATTCTGGGTTAAAAAATATTATTTTTGTTGAAAAGTTAATAATTCTAGTTAAAAATTTATAATTTTAGATGAAAATTCATGTTTTTGCTTACAAATTCAACTATTCCAGTTGAAAATTAAACTATTGAAGATGAAAATTCTTCACTTTCTTTCATATCTTTTTATTTATTTATTTTTTTTTTGAGGAAACGGCAACTATTCCAATTCAAAATTAAATCCTTTAAATTGAAAATTCATAAGTTTAATTAAACATTAATTTTTACATTAAAAAATTTAAGTATTCAATTATTGGTTAAAAATTTATTTTTTTAATTCAAAATTTATGTACTTGCTAGAAAATTTGTCTTCTTTGGTAAAAATTTATCTTCTTTGATGAAAATTTATTTTTTTAAATTATGGTTTAGACTAGATAAAACGTATTAAATAATTTGTTTAAAAATTCATTTTTTTTTACTTAAAAATTCAAGTATTTCAATTGAGTAATTGTGATTTTAGTTCAAAATTTATATATTTGGTTGAAAATAAAATTACTTGGTTACAAGTAAAATTAAATTTTTGATTTAAAAAAATATATGTTTTTTTTTCTCGTGGAAATACAATTTTTTAAACTGATAATTTAACTATTCTATTTTTGGGTGACATTTTTTTGGTTCAAAAATTAACTATTTAATTAAAAATTATCTAGTTGTAAAAATTAAAATTTCTACTTGAAAAGTTAGGAATTTTATTCGGTGTAATTTTAATTTTAACCAGAAATGTCACCTTTTATTCATTAAGGATTCAACTTTCTCGTTAAAAATTATTCCGTTTCGAATAAAAATTTACTTTTTTACTGAACATTTTTAATAATTGCGGCTTTAAAATTCAACAATTTCGTAGAAAATTTAACTATTTGGTTGAAAATTGATAAATTTTGTGAAATTTTCAATTTTTTCAAAATTAAGCAATTTGTTTAAAATTTGATTTTTTTAGTAAAAAATTCAACTGTTTTATTGAGAATTAATGTGTTTTTTAAAACGTCTTTTTAGTAGAAAATAACTTTTTTTTTGTGGAAAATTCCACTATTTTTTTAACATTTCAAAATTCTACTTGAAACGTTAAGAATTTTGAGCGGTTAAATTTTAATTTTAGGCTAAAAATTTGTCTTTTTTTAAAATTAAAAACACATTTCTCAGATTAAAAATTAATCTTCTTCGAATAAAAACTAATTTTTGTTTGAAAATTCACATTCACTGGTTGAAACATCAACTTTTTTAATAGAAAATTAATAGTTTTGGATAAAAAATTCAACAAATTCGTAGAAAATTTTAATATTTGGTTGCAAGTTGATCAATTCAAATAAATATTCTTTTTTTTTGTTAAAGATTCATAAATTTAGTTGATAACTCCTTATTTTAGATACAAAAATTAATTTTTTAACTGAAAAATTTAACTATTTTGATGAAAATTCAACAATTTGATTCACTTTTTTTCTTTCTCGACCAAAAAAATTTGTAATTAAAAATTCACACTATTTTACGTAAATATGCACTGCATTTTGTAATATGAGCAGATAAAATAAAAATGTCTTTGAATTATCAATGAAATTCATTCATTCGACTTTAGAGACAAATCCAAGAAATGATTAATTATGCTTTCACTATTAAAAGATTAAAGAATATGTTCCAATATTAATTAAATTCCTAGAAACTAAAAAGAAAAACATTATTTATAACAAAATCTCAATAAAATTATACCTAGAAAAAACCCTGAAATTGTCAGGGCATTTTTTTCCAGGATTTTAGAGATGAAGAGTCGAGCGAATTAGGAAAAAAATTCATTTAGCTTTGAAATAATTCTTTCCCTATAAAGATTTTTCATTCCTCAAAGTTCGCTTGACTCCCCAAACGTGTAAAAACATAAATTAACCTCTGCAATACCTCAATTAAAAATAAATAACTTTCATTTAAACAAAGATCATGATAAATTTTTTTTCTACCAAACGTAGAAAATAATAAACAACATTGTCTGCAAATTTTATCAAAATATTCCAGAAAATTGGCTAAATTATGGTGAATTAAAGTAAGAAAAAAAAAGAGAAAAAAAAAAGAATAAATTTATTAAAGAATCCCGGCCCTCAATTCCTAAGGAAGCGAGTTATTCACGGCATTTTCGATTACTGATCCTCCCATGGACCAATCAATAATCAATATAAATCTTTCTTTCTTTATCTAAAATTCAAATTATTAAAATTAATTAAATTTTAAAAGTTCTAGATTTCTCGCAGGTACACCTTTATCTTTCACTTATCACTGATTAAAAAAAAAGCGTGACTTTTGCGAGTTTTTCATCAAGAATTCCCGGGACGTGGTTTCGGTTTGGGTTTGGGTTTGGATTTCGGTTTCGGTTCCAGTTCAAGTTCTGGCTCTAGTTGAAGTGGAATTTGAACTGGAAGGGCGAACCATGGAAGTGGTGGAATTCGCGGAAGGGATTGAATCCTTGTTGATGCTTTCCCGATTCGGGATCAAGGGGATCCTCGCCCCGGTCGAACTTTTCCCGTTTCTCCTCGTCCGTCAAGACCTCTTTGGCTGCCGCGATGTCGATGAACTTTTTCTCCGCTCGCTTCTTCTCCTCGCCATCCTGAAAATTGTCCGGATGCCACTTTTGCGCCGCTTTTCTGTACGCCTTGACGATCTCGCGCTTCGAGGCGGTTCGCGGCACATCGAGAATTTTGTAGTAGTCTCGCGATTCCGAGAGTTTCTGACGCTGCTGGGCGCGCTGGAGACCCTCGCTTGCCCGCTGGAAGTGCGGATCCAACTCCAGGGCTTCCTTGTAGTCTCTTATCGCTGAAAAGCAAAAGGAAATATTTAAATTTAGCTGGGAAAATCGGGCTCTCCAAGGAATTTATTATGCAGAGTGGCCGCCGTTTTAATCAAATTGAAAAAATAATCAAATTCTGCTTCCATTTTTTGGTTCGCAAACATTTTTCACGGTCAATGATCATTTAAATTGAAAATTCTCTATTTTTTACATAACTAAAAACATTTAATTCGTCTTTTTTCTGTTTTCTTTTTTGTTTTGGTTTTTAAAAATTAATGTTTTCACTGAAAGTTTAACTATTAAATTATTACTTGGGAAAATTCTCTACTTTTTAGTTATGAATTTTTATTTTTTTCCTAGAAATTAATCTTTTAGGCTGAAAATTATTCTTTTTCTTGGAAACTTAATGATTCTAGTTAAAGATTCATAATTTTAGTTGAAAATTCGTTTTTTCTTTCGTTAAAAATTAATGGTTTTACTAAAAATTCTCTATTTTTAGTTATGAATTTCTATTTTTTTGGTAGAGATTAATCTTGTAGGCTGAAAATTATTCTGTTAGAAAATTAAATGATTCTCGTTGAAGATTCATAGTTTTAGTCAAAAATTCGTATTTTCGTTGGCTAGAAATTAATGTTCTCAATAAAAATTCAAAGATTA
>JAAAKG020154147.1:0-19211 GCA_010014905.2 Druon quercuslanigerum | reverse complement strand
TTTTAAAAGAAATTAATCTTCTGGACTGAAAATTATTATTTTTGTTTGAAATTTAATGATTCTCGTTAAAGATTCATTATTTTAGTTGAAAATTCATCTCCTTGCTTGAAAACTGAACTCTTTTGTTGAAAATTTTTTTTTTCTTTTGTTAAAAATAAAAGTTTTTAGTAAAAAGTTAACGATTAAATATTTGGTTGAAAAATTTTATTTTTTTAGTTAAGAATTTTAACTTTTTTGGTAGAAAATAATCTTCTGGACTGAAAATTATTATTTTTGTTGAAAATATAATGATTCTCATAAAGATTAATTATTTTAGTTGAAAATTCGTATTTTCGTTGGCTAAAAATTAATGTTTTCACTAAAAGTTCAACGATTAAATATTTAGTTAAAAAATTATCCTTCTTTAAATCAGAATGTTGACTTTTTTTAAAAGAAATTAATCTTCTGGACTGAAAATTATTATTTTTGTTTGAAATTTAATGATTCTCGTTAAAGATTAATTATTTTAGTTGAAAATTCGTATTTTCGATGGCTAAAAATGAATGGTTTTAGTAAAAATTCAACGATTAAATATTTAGTTATAAAATTATCTTTTTTTTTGGTTCAGAATTTTTACTCTTTTGGTAGAAGTTAATCTTCTGGCTGAAAATTATTCACTTTAGTTGAAAATTCATCTCCTTTCTTGAAAACTGAGCTCTTGCATTGAAAATAATTTTTTTCGTTCTCTAAAAATTATGTTTTCACTGAAGATTTAACGATTAAATATTTAGTTGAAAAATTATCTTTTGCTCGTTCAGAATTTTGA
The DNA here is from genome assembly GCA_010014905.2 of Druon quercuslanigerum. Lineage (NCBI taxonomy): Eukaryota > Metazoa > Arthropoda > Insecta > Hymenoptera > Cynipidae > Druon > Druon quercuslanigerum. The sequence continues at coordinate 18,406 of JAAAKG020154147.1, read as the reverse complement.
CTTTTTTGGTAGAAATTATTTTTCTGGACTGAAAATTATTATTTTTGTTGAAAATATAATGATTCTCATAAAGATAAATTATTTTAGTTGAAAATTCGTATTTTCGTTGGCTAAAAATTAATACTTTCAGTAAAAATTTAACGATTAAATATTTGGTTAACAAATTATATTTTTTTGGTTCAGAATGTTGACTTTTTTGGTAAAAATTAATCTTCTAGGCTGAAAACTATTCACTTTAGTTGAAAATTCATCTCTTTGCTTGAAAATATAACTTTTTTTTTAATCTTTCTTTTGTTTTTAATTTTTTGTTTTTAAAAATAACTGTTTTCACTGAAAGTTTAACTATTAAATATTAACTTGAGAAAATTCTCTTCTTTTTTTTAGTTACGAATATATATTTTTTGCTAGAAATTAATCTTCTAGGCTGAAATTTATTCTTTTTCTTGGAAACTTAATGATTCTAGTAAAAGTTTCATAATTTTAGTTAAAAAATCCTTTTCTTCGTTAGCTAAAAATTAATGTTTTCAGTAAAATTTCAACGATTAAATATTTAGTTAAATAATTATCTTATTTTGGTTCAGAATTTTGACTTTTTTGGTAGAAAATAATCTTCTGGACTAAAAATTATTATTCTTGTTGAAAATTAAAAGATTCTCGTTAAAGATTCATTATTTTAGTTGAAAATTCATCTTCTTGCGTTAAAACTGAACTCTATTGTTGAAAATTTGTTTTTTATTTGGTTAAGAATTAATGTTTTCAGTAAAAATTTAACGATTACATATTAGGTTAAAAAATTATATTTTTTTAGTAAAGAATTTTGACTTTTTTGGTAAAAAAATAATCTTCTGAGTTGAAAATTATTGACTTTAGTTGAAAATTCTTTTTAAAAATTAATGTTTTCACTGAAAACATTTGATTCGTCTTTTTGTGTTTAAATTTGTTTTTAAATTAATGTTTTCACTGAAAGTTGAACTATTAAATATTAATTTAATTTGTAAAAAAATTATTGTTTAACTAAAAATTTAACTGTTTCAGTTGAAGTTTCATTATTTCAGGTAAAAATTCATCTGTTTGCTTGAAAAATTAATCTTTTGTCGTTAAAAATAAATTGGTCTTTTTCCGCCAAAAATTAATCTGCTTGGTTGAAATTAAATTAAATTTTTATAAAATTCAACTATTTTACTAAAAAATAATTTTTTGGTTGAAAATTCTTTGTTTTAGTTGAATATTAATCTATTTGGTTAAAAATGTAACTGTTTTTTTAAATAGTGGTTCTTATGGTTTAAAAATTATTTTTTATTACAAATTTAACTTCTCCATTTTTGAAGGAAAATTTTTTTGTAGTTGAAAATTAAAAAATTTTATTCAAAAATAATACTTTTTAAAGATTTTTCATTTTATTTGAATACTCATCTCTTGTTTCAATTTATTAACTATTTTTCTTAACAAAATAGTGTTTTTTTGTGGAAAATTATTTTTTAACTGAAAATTTAACTGCTTAAGTTGAAAATTTATATTTTTGCTTAAAAATTTAACTATTCCATTTTTTTGTGGAAGATCAATCTGTTGTTGAAAAATTGTATTTTTCGGCGAAAAATCAATCTTCTTGGTTAAATATTAATTTAATTTGTAAAAAAAACTCATTAATTTTAAATCAAAATCATTTTTTAACATTCTTTATTTTAGTTCAATATTTATCTCCTTTGTTGAAAATGTAAATTTTTTGTTTTAAAAAATAAGTTTTCTCTTGGATAAAAAATTATTGTTTAACAAAAAATTTAACTGTTTAGGTTGAAGTTTCATCATTGAAGCTGAAAATTCATCTTTTTGCTTGAAAAATTAAATAATTAATTTATGGTTAAAAACTAATTTGCTGTAGTTGGAAATTTAACAAAAAATTTGTCTCTTTCGGTCGAAAATTAATCTGATTGGTTCAAAATTAATTTAAATTGTAGAAAATTTAACAATTTTACTAAAAAATAAATCGTTTGGGTTGAAGATTCTGAATTTTGCTTAAATATTGTTCTATTTGTTTAAAAATGTAGGTTTTTGTTTAAATAGTGGTTGTTATGGTTTAAAAATTATTTTTTACTACTTTTAAAATAATGTTTTAAAAAGATTTTTAATTTAAATTGATTATACATCTTTTTTGTTGAACATGTAACATTTTTGTGTTAAAAAAATAGTTTTTTTTTTGTTAAAAAATTATTGCTTAACAAAAAATTCAACTGTCTCAGTTCACGTTTCATTATTTCAGCTGAAAATCCATCTTTTTGCTTGAAACATTAAATATTTAATTTTTGGTTGAAAATTAATCTGTTGTAGTTGGAAATTTAACCAAAAATTCGTCTTTTTTGCAGAAAATTAATCTGTTTGGTTCAAAATTAATTTAATGTGTAGAAAATTTAAGAATTGTACTAAAAAATCATTTTTTGACTAAAGATTCTTTTTGAAATAAAAAAAAAATGGTAAAAAAATGTACCTTCTTTTAAATAGTGGTTCTTATGGTTGAAAAATTATTTTTTGAACTGAAAATTTAACTATTCCATTTTTGGTGGAAAATTAATCTGTAGTTGAAAATTCAAAAATTTTACTCAAAGATAATTTTTTAAAAAGATTTTTCATTTTAATTTAATATAAATCTCTTTGGTTGAAAATGTAAGAATTTTGTTTAAAAACAATAGCGATTTTTATAGTTGGTAAATTTTTTAACTAAAAATTTAACAGTAGCAGTTGAAGTTTTATAATTTTAGTGTCAATTTATTTTTTTGCTTGAAATAAGACTATTCCATTTTTTGTGGAAAATTAATCTGATGTAGTTAAGAATTCAACAATTTGGACGAAAATTCGTTAAAATTAATCTACTTTGTGAAAAATTAAAAAATTTCAGTAAAAAATAATTTATTTTTTTCGTTGAATATACTATTTTTAGCTAAATTTCCATGTCATTTGTTAGAAATTTACGTATTTTTATTTTAAAAATAGTGGTTTCTATGGTTGAAAAACTATTGTTTAACTAGAAATTTAAATTGAAATTTAATTCTAATTTACTTTCAATTATAAAAAAATAAATTTGAAAACTTGAATTTTAATCCGATCAGAAGTAAATTGCCGGTTCTTTGTATTCTTAAAATTTCTAAAATTCACGCTCAAAAAATGAATTCAAATGATATTTCAAAAATCTAAAGCTAAAATTGAAAACTGTTCCATTCGAAGTAATTAAAACTGAACCGCAAATTAAAGCACTCAAAGTGAAAGTCATCAATTTTAAACTTTTAAAAATGTTTAACAGTTTTTTAAATTCAAAAATGGTATATTCAAATTCGCAATAATTTACACGTGTAAAATGGAAACTACTAACACTTTTCGACAGAACAATTTGAAATTAAATCCAATTAAACTCAAAAAATTAAAAATTTTAAACTTTTATAAATTATTATTGAGTTCAAAGATTCAGTTACAAAAATTTAAATCTAAGTTATCATTTCCAATGCTCTAAATTGAAGAATTAATCAATGGATTTCGAAAATTTCACAATTATATCATTTTAAACAATTTTAAGATAGAAACATTAAAAATTGAACGATTACTTTTTTTTATAAACTCAATTCTTCATAAATTAAAATTTAAAATGCTTCAAAATTTTATTTCAAAATCTTGATATATTTAAATGTTGTTCGCCATTTTTTTTTAATTTTCGATTTTTTTCAGAACTTCTAAAGACCTTTTAAAATGATTCTAAGTTTTCCTAAATATTTATTTTAAATACTGCCAAATTAGAAAAAAATCTTAAAATCTTCCACACTCATTTTTGATGATTTTGTAAATCTTTCTAAATCTATTTAAATAATCTCCCAAAATTAATTTTTTTTAGTAGAAGATTCATTATTTTAGTTGAATCTTCATATTTTTGTTAGAAATTTACCTATATTTATTTTAAAAATAGTGGTTTCTTTGGTTAAAAAACTATTTTTTAACTGGAAATTTAATTCTAATTTATTTTCAATTTAAAAAATAATAAATTTGAAAACTTGCATTTTAATCCGAGCAGAAGTAAATTCCTGGTTCTTTTTTATATTTAGAATTTCTAAAATTCACGCTCAAAAAATAAATTCAGTCAGGGTGGCCATTTTAATCAAAGAAAAAAATTCCCGGTTCACAAACATTTTTAATGGTCAATGATATTTTAAAAATCGAATGCTAAATTTGAAAATTGTTCCTTTCGATGTAATTAAAACTGAACTGCAAATTAAAGCACTCAAAGTCAAAGTCTTGAATTTTAAACTTTAAAAAATTTTTAAATGCTTTTTAAATTCAAAAACGGTTTATTTGAATTCTCAATAATTTACACGTGTGAAATGGAAACTACTAGCACTTTCCAACAGAATTATTTAAAATTAAATGCAATTAAAATCAAAAAATTAAAAATTTTAATCTTTTATAAATTATTATGGAGTCCAAAGATTAAGATTCAGTTCCAAAAATATAAATCTAAGTTATCCTTTCCAATGCTCTAAATTTAAGAATTAATCAATGGATTTCAAACAATTCAAAATTATAAAATTTTGAACAATTTTAAGATAGAAACATTAAAAATTGAACGATTCTATTGTAAATCTTTCTAAATCTTTTTAAATAATCTCGCAAAATTAATTTTTTCGAAACAAAAATAAAATTTACGAAATTCAACAATTTCAGTAAAAACTAATTTTTTTTGTAGAATATTCTTAATTTTAGTTGAATCTTCATCTTTTCGTTAGAAATTTGCCTATTTTTATTTTTTAAAACAGTGGTTTCTGATGGTTAAAAAATTACTTTCTAACTGAAAAGCTAACTTGAAATTTAATTTTAATTAAATAAAAAAGAACTTGAAGACTTTTAATTCGATCAGAAGTGAATTCCCGATTAAAAAACTCTTAAAATTTCTAAAATTCTCTGTATCGAATTACCTTTTTTAAAAAAAAAAACTAAAAAACTAGCGGAGAAAATGTAAAAAAAAGAAAGAAAAATGCTCAAGACTCACCATCGTCATACATTTCACCAGCTAGATAGGCCTCTGCTCTGTCGCAGAGAATGCCGGGCTCCTTTCGTATCCTAAATGCCTCGTCGCAGCTTTTTATCGCGTCCGTCACTTGATTATCAGCCGCGTAACATTTGCAGAGCAGATGCAAGGCGGTGTATCGGACATTCATCACTGTGGCTTCCTGTTGAAGAGCGCGATTCGCAAATCTAATACAGTCGCCATTGTCTTTCACCTCCTGTGCTGTCGTTGCATCAGTCAAAAGTTTCGCCACTTTTTTCACCTTCTTGTAAAATGGAAAACACTCTTTGTGCTCAGGATCCAACTTTAAACACTCTCGTATTTCTCTGCAAATAAATAATCAATTTAATTTTTTTCAAAATATCGAGCCACGGGCTACTCACAAAACTTTCGGGTTCGCAATTTTTTTTCACGCTCTATCAAATAAACAAACTCGAATTATTTGGGCTAAATAATTTTGCATTTGGAGTCATGAAAACTGAGCTGCAAATCATTATAGCCAATTTAAGACAGTTTAAGAAATATTAAAACTTGTACGATTAAATTTTTCTTATAAAATGAACACTTCTTAAATTACAGGTTCAATTATTTTAATTTTTGAAACTTTAAAAATCCTTAGAAAGCTTCACAATTGAATTTAAAAATCTCCAAACATTTAAAAGATGTTTTACATTTAATCAAATTTTCAATTATTTATGACATTTTTCAGAACTTTTAAATATCTTTTATAATGATTCGAATTATTATTATTATTTTTTTTAATTCTGTAAAATTGAAAATATTTTTTACAATTTTGCAAATCTTTTTACATCTTTTTGAATATTATCTTGAAATTATTTTTTCAAAATAAAATGTAATTTTCAATTTCCCTCGAAATCTGAAGAAAATGATTTTTATTCTTTTCAAGCATTCCATAATTTTTAAAAAGCTTCTCCATTTTTTCTTCGAAATCTGAAAAAATATATATTTTCTTTTAAATTAGGCCTTGGTATATTTATACCAAAATTTTGGTCCAAATGGCCGGATTTTGTCGGTAAACGTAGACACTTCCTTTAAATTATTTTAAATCATTACACATTTTTCATTAATTTTGAATTTTTGCAGATCTTCTAAATATCTCTTCAATTTAGTCCAATTTTTTTACGAATTTAAAATGTTCAATATTTATTATACATCCAAATTCAACCATTTTTACTTGTAAATTAAATTTTTTTATATAAAATAATTAAAATTCCAACGCTCACTGTTTAGTTTTTTTCTTTTCTTTTGAATATTTAATTTATAATGACCGATTTTACATGAAAAATCAAATATGTCTAAATAATCAGCAATTACTTTTTTCTTAATTACAACATTTTTAATTTCAGGTGAAAACAATATTTTAAATTTGATAAAAGCCTTTAATTATGAATGAATAATTGAAACAATTTAATTTTTAACGTTAAGGTAGTTGTGCTAAAAGTCAGCTATCTGAAGAAAAAAATACTTTTTCTATGGTTTTAAGAATCAATGTATTATAACTGACCTCCATTCAAATAAGAAAACACTATTTTTTACGAAAAATGTTAAAATATACAAAAGAAATTAATTTTAACTACGTTTTTTGTAATTGAATTTTTTCTGAACATCGCTTCTTACCAATTTTTGAAAAAATAATAGCATTTTAATAAATGCCGGCTTATTTTTTGCGGGAAAACAAATAATTGTTATTATATTTAAAGATAAGTTAGTTATTTTTAAAATTGGAAACATTAGAGTTGTAGAGATTTTTTTCCGGAAAAAAAAATAAATTTTTAATCAAAAATGGAACAGTTAATTTTTCAAAAAAAAAAAATGAATTTGAATTTTTATCCTTTTTAATTATGATATCATTCAGTTTACAGTTGCATAATTCAAAAATATTTTATTGATAAAAATTTCAATTTTGTATGTTAATTTTTAAGCATATATTTTTCATTTAAATAATTTTAAAATACCATTTTAATTACTTAACAAAATGAGCAATTAGTGGCGTTTGAAACGGCAAGAGTTATTTTATTTTAATAAGTGACGACTTAATGACGCGTAAATAATTTTGTTAAAAATTGTTTTGGTTTAAAAATCCATCTCTTTTGAAAATTTATCTATTTTTTTGTTGTTGAGATTCAAAAATTTTGTTGAAAAATTCTTTTTTTGTTGTGGAATTCAACTGTTTTCAATTTTTAATTTTAATTATTTAAATTTAGATATCATTTATTATATTTTCGATTTATAATTAATATTTTTTGGTCGAAAAATGTGTTAGTGTGTTGAAAAGTAAAATTATCATTTTGTTAAAAGTTGACAATTTTGTTAAAGTCTATGTTGCTTTAAAAATTCATCTCTTTTGGTAGAAAAGTGGTTTTTGTTGTTGAATTCCCCTTTCTTCATTCTGACATTTTTATTTTTTTAAATTTCGATATCAATCATTATATTTTTGATTTATAATTATTATTTTTTGGTAAAAAAATGTATTATTTGGTTAAAAAAGTTAATTATCATGTTTTGAAAAGACAATAATTTTTTTGAAAATTCTTTTGGTTTAAAAATCCATCCCTTTTGAAAAATTATCTATTTTTCTGGAGATTCAACAATCTTGTTGAAAAATTCTTTTTTTTTTTGTGAAATTCAAAATAAAATTATCATTTTGTTAAAAATTGACAATTCTGTAAAAATCTATTTTGATTTAAAAATTCATCTCTTTTAGGAGAAATTTAGTTGTTTTTTTTGTTGTTCAATTCCTCTTTTTTCATTTTTTTAAATTTAGATATCAATTATTATATTTTTGATTCATAATTAATATTTTTGGATCAAAAACCCAATTATTTTGTTGAACAATTTAATTATCATGTTTTAAAAAGACAATAATTTTGTTAAAAATTCTTTTGGTTTCAAAATCCATCCCTTTTGAAAAATTATCTGTTTTTTTGGAGATTCAACAATTTATTGAAAAATTCTTTTTTTTTTTGTGAAATTCAACTGTTTTGAATATTTAATTTTAATTGTTTAAATTTGGATATAAATTATTATATTTTTTACTTATAATTAATATTTTTTGGTCCAGAAATGCATTAGTGTGTTGAAAAGTAAAATTATTATTTTGTTAAAAGTTGACAATTTGTGAAAGTCTATGTTGCTTTAAAAATTCATCTCTTTTGAGAGAAATTTAGTTTATTTTCATTTTATTTGTTAAAAGTGCAACTTTTTGATTGAAAATTAATCTGTGGTATTACGGATTTAACTATTTTGTTGAAAATTCGTCTTTTTTGTTCTTGAATTCCTCTTTTTTCATTCTGAAATTTAAAATTTTTTAAACTTCGATATCAATTATTATATTTTTGATTGATAATTAATATTTTTTGGTCAAAAAATGTATTCTTTTGTTGAAAAATTTAATTATCATGTTTTTAAAAGTTGAAAATTTGGTTAAAAAGTACATTTTGCTTTAAAAATTTATCTCTTTTGAGAGAAATTTATTTTTATTTTGCTTATTAAAAGTTCAACTGTTTGATTGAAAATTAATCTATTTGTTAAGGATTTAACAATTTTGTGGAAAATTCGTCTTTTATGTTCTTGAATTCCTTTTTTTTCATTCTGAACTTTAAATTTTTTTAAATGTAGATATCAATTATAATATTTTCGATTTAAAATTAATATTTTTTGGTAAAAAAATGTATTATTTTGTTGAAAAATTTAATCATCATGGTTCTGAAAGTTGACAATTCTGCTAAAAAGTCAATCTTGGTTTAAAAATTCATCTCTTTTGGGAGAAATTTTGTTTTTTTTTTATTTTGTTTGTTAAAAGTGCAACTTTTTCATTGAAAACTATTCTGTTTTGTTAAGGATTTAACCATTTTGTTGAAAATTCGCATTTTTTGTTCTTGAATTCCTCTTTTTTCATTCTGAAATTTTAATTTTTTGAAATTTAGATATCAATTATTACATTTTTGATTTATAATTAATACCTTTTGGTCAACAAATGCATTATTCTGTTTAAGAATTAATAATCATGTTTTTAAAAGTTGACAATTTTGTTAAAAAGTACATTTTAGTTTAAAAATTCATCTCTTTTGGGAGAAATTCAGTTTTTTAAAAAATTTGCTTGTTCAAAATTAATCTGTTTTATTAAGGATTAATCATTTCGTTGCAAACTCGCCTTTTTTGTTCTTGAACTCCTCCTTTTTTTATTCTGAAAGTTTAATTTTTTTTATTTTAGATATCAATTATTATATTTTTGATTCATAATTATTATTTTTGGATGAAAAAACTAATTATTTTGTTGAAAACAATAATTTTGTTACAAATTCTTTTGGTTTAAGAATCTATCTCTTGTGAAAAATTATCTGTAATTTTTTTTTGAAAAATTCAATTATCATGTATTTAAAAGTTGAAACTTTTGTTAAAAAGTCTAGTGTGCTTTAAAAATTCACCACTTTTGGGAGAAATTTAGTTTTTTTAAAATTTGGTTTGTTAAAAGTGCCACTGCTTGATTAAAATTTCGCCTTTTTTGTTCTTGAATTCCTCTTTTTTCATTCTGAACTTTGAATTTTTTTAAATTTAGATATCAGTTATTATAATTTTAATTTAAAATTAATATTTTTTGGTCAAAAAATGTATTATTTTGTTGAAAAATTTAATAATCATTTTGCTAATAATTGAAAATTTTGTTAAAAAGTCCATTTTGATTTAAAAATTCATCTCTTGGGAGAAAATGAGTTGTTTTTTTGTTGTTCAATTTCTCTTTTTTCATTCAGATTTTTTTTTAATTTCGATATCAATTATTATATTTTTTATTCATAAATAATACTTTTGGTGAAAAAATTTATTCTTTTATTGAAAAATTTAATTATCATGTTTTTAAAAGTTGAAAATTTTGTTACTCAAAATTCCAACTGTTTTATTGAAAATTAATCTGTTTTATAAAGGATTTAACCATTTTGTTGAAAAATCGCCTTGTTTGTTGTTCAATTCCTCTTTTTCCATTCTGAAATTTAAATTTCTTTCAATTTAGATATCAGTTATTATATTTTTGATTCATAATTAATATTTTTTTATCAAAAAGTAATTATTTTGTTGACAAATAAATTATCATGTTTTCAAAAGACAATAATTTTGTTAAAAATTCTTTTGGTTTAAAATTCCATCTCTTTTGAATAATTATCTATTTTTTTTGGAGATTCAACAATTTTGTTGAAAAACTCGTTTTTTGTTGTGAAATTCAACTGGTTTTAAACTTTAATTTGAATTCTTTAAATGTAGATATCAATTATTATATTTTTGATTTAAAATTAATATTTTTTAAACAAAAAATGTAATCTTTCTTGGAAAAATTTAATTATCATGTATTTAAAAGTTGAAAATTTTGTTCAAAAGTATATTTTGCTTTAAGTTTTTTTATTTTGTTTGTAAAAGTGCAACTGCTCGATTAAAAATTCGTCTTTTTTGCTAGTTGAAGTCCTCTTTTTCATTCTGAAATTTTAATTTTTTGAAATTTAAATATCAATTATTACATTTTTGACTTAAAATTAATATTTTTCAGTCAAGAAATGTATTATTTTATTAAAAAATTTAATCATCATGTTTTTAAAAGTACAAAATTTTGTTAAAAAGTCTATTTTGCTTTAAAAATTCATCTCTTTTGGCAGAAATTTATTTTTTAGTTAAAATTCCAACTGTTTAATTGAACATTAATCTGTTTTATTAAGAATTTAACCATTTTGTTGAAAATTCGCCTTGTTTGTTGTTCAATTCCTCTTTTTTCATTCTGAAATTTTAATTTCTTCAAATTTAGATATCAATTATTATATTTTTGATTCATAATTAATATTTTTTTATCAAAAAGTAATTATTTTGTTGAAAAATAAATTATTATGTTTTCAAAAGACAATAATTTATTAAAAATTATTATGGTTTAAAAATTTATCTCTTTTGAAAAAATATCTGTTTTTTTTTTTGGAGATTCAACAATTTTGTTGAAAAATTCGTTTTTTGTTGCGAAATTCAACTGGTCTGAATCTTTAATTTCAATTTTTTAAATTTAGATATCAATTATTATATTTTTGATTTATTACTAATATTTTTTGCACAAAATTTGTATTATTTTGTTAAAAACTTAATTATCATGTTTTTAATGTTGAAAATTTTGTTAAAAAGTCTATTTGAGAGAAATTTAGTTTCTTTTGAGAGAAACTTAGTTTTTTTAATTTCGTTTGTTAAAAGTGCAACTGCTTGATTAAAAATTCGTCTTTTTTGCTAGTTGAAGTCCTCTTTTTTCATTCTGAAATTTTAATTTTTTGAAATTTAAATATCAATTATTACATTTTTGACTTAAAATTAATATTTTTTAGTCAAGAAATGTATTATTTTGTTGAAAAATTTAATTCTCATGTTGTTAAAAGTTGAAAACTTTGTTAAAAAGTCAATTTTGCTTGAAAAATTTTGCTTTAATTTCAATTCTTTAAACGTAGATATCAATTATTATATTTTGGATTTAAAATTAATATTTTTTGAACAAAAAATGTAATCTTTTTTGGAAAAATTTAATTACCTTGTATGTAAAAGTTGAAAATTTGGTTAAAAAGTCTATTTTGCTTTAAAAATTCTCCTCTTTTGGGAGAAATTTAGTTTTTTTTTTATTTTGTTTGTTAAAAGTGCAACTGCTTGATTAAAAATTCGCATTTTTTGTTCTTGAATTCCTTTTTTTCATTCTGAACTTTTAATTTTTTTAAATTTAGATATCAGTTATTATAATTTCAATTTAAAATTAATATTTTTTGGTTTTTTGTTGAAAAATTTAATTATCATGTTGTTAAAAGTTGAAAATTTTATAAAAAGTCAATTTTGCTTAAAAAATTTATCTCTTTTGAGAGAAATTTCGTTTATTTTCATTTTATTTGTTAAAAGTGCGACTGTTACATGGAAAAATAATGTGTTTTTTTTTAAGGATTTAACCATTTTGTTGAAAATTATTATATTATTGTTATATTGTTGATTTATAATTAATATTTTTTGATAAAGAAATCTATTGTTTTGTTGAAAAACGGAAATATCATGTTTTCAAAAAATAATAATTTTGTTCAAAATTCTTTTGGTCAAAAATCCATCTCTTTTGAAAAAATACCTATTTTTTTGGAGATTCTACAATTTTGTTGAAAAATTCGTTTTCTGTTGTGAAATTTAACTGGTTTTAATCTTTAATTTGAATTCTTTAAACGCAGATATCAATTATTATATTTTTGATTTAAAATTAATGTTTTTTGGCAAGCAATTTCTTTATTTTGTGGAAGAATTAATATTCATGTTTTTAAACTTAAAAATTTTGTTAAAAGTATATTTTGGTTTAAAAATCGATTTCTTTTAGGAGAAATTCAGTTTTTTAAAAATTTTGTTTGTTAAAAGTGCAATCTGAGCAGGAAATTTAAATAAAATGGATTGTCTGATGGGATTGATTGGATTGATTGTACTCACTTTAAGGCCTCGTCGACTTGTCCGAGACGATAGAGAAGCGAGGAGAGCTTGAAGTAACCTTCGGTGTTATCCGAGAGCAATTTGGTCGTGGATCGAATGTCGGAAATGGCGTTCATGTAATCGCCGAGGGCCACGTGGCACTCGGATCTGAGTTCCCTGAACGACGAGGACCACGGACAAGATTCTATGATCCTTGTAATGAGCGGGACTGCCGAGGCATAATCGCCTCTTTTCACCAACGTCTTCGCCGTCGCCATTTCCTCCCGCAACGGGTCTATCCTGTAGTAGGCATTCAATGCCTCTTCATTGTTTGGTTCTACAGCCAGCTGTCAAATTTTCAGTTTTCATTATATTTTTTTATTTCTTATTTTTACAACTGAAATTTGTAATATTCTATTAAAAGTTAAAAATTTATCATATTTGGTTGTAGTAGTCCACCAAAAAATATGAATTTTCAAAGCCAAAAAAGAAATTTTCAACAAAGAAAGTTATTTCAGTCAAGAAATAGAAAAATTTTGAACCAAATCCGTCTTTTTGGATAAAAAAATTCGTGTAATATTTAAAAACTCGGATTTTTGGTCGTAAAAAAATTTTCTTCGTTGAAAATTGATCTTTTTGGTTGAAAATTAAACTATTTTGTAAAAAAAAATAATTTTTTCTAGTTGAATTCTATTGTTTTTGATTCAAAATAAAAATCTTTCTGGGTTCAAACTTTATTGTTCGAAAATTTGTCATTTTGGTAGAAAATTAATCTGGTTTGTTCAAAATGAAAGCCACTTAAACTTTTCATTTTTTTTTTACGAAAATTTCAACTATTCCATTTTTTATCTCATTTAGTTAAAAATTCATTGTTTTGTTTCAAAATATATACATTTTTTTTTCTTATAAAAAACTCGTTTTCTTTTTTCGATAGTTTATTTTTTGAACTGGAAATTTAAATGTTTCATTTAGAATAAAAATTTATCTTTTTTGGTTAAAAATTCAACAACTTTGGTAGAAAATTCCATTCTTATGTTGAAAATTAAGTTTTTGAGTACAAATTTCATTTCTTTTTAGGTAAATATAAAACTGTTAACTTAAAAAATTTTCGTTGAAAATGTATCTTATTTAGTTGAAAATTCAAATCTATGGATAAAAATTCGTATATTTTGTTAAAATTCGTATTTTCATATCCAATATTATTTATTGAAATATGAATTATAATATTTTTGCATATATTTAATATATTTTGGTCCAAAATGTATTTATTGGTAGAAAAATTCAATATCTTGTTGAAAAATCAACAATATTGTTAAAAAGTCTATTTTGGCTTAACAATAATTCATCTTTTTTAGTAAAATTTCATCTTTATTTAATTAAAACTACAACTGTTTGTTTGAAAATTAATCTACTTTTGTTCAGATTCAAGCTTTATTTTTTAATTTCGTTTTTTATTATTGTTCTATTCAACTGTTTTCAATTTTACATTTTAATCTTTTTAAATTGAAACATTAATTATTGTATTTTTGATTTCTTCGTTAATAATTCATTTTTTTTGTTCAATATATATTTTTGTTTTTTTTGAAAATTCGCTCTTTTTCTTGAAAGTTTTTCCAACTGAAAACTTAATGATTCAATTTTAAATTAAAAATTTTATTTTATTTTTTTGTTTAAAATTAATGAAATAAATTTATTTTTAGGTAAAACTGCAACTATTTGGTTAAAAATTAAATTTTTCTTGAAAGGATTCAACAATTTGATTGAAAATTCATCCTTTCGTTGAATTCCACTGTTTTAAAGTAAAATAAAAATCTTTCTTGACTGAAGTATCAAATATAAAATTTTTCGTTGAGAATGATTAATGCATTTTGGTTGAAAATTCAATTACTAAATTAAAATTTGAATTATTTTGTTAAAAATGCATTTTTGTATTCAAGGCTTATCAGTTTAGTTTAAAAATCGTTTCTTTTAAACTGCCAATTTAACTATTTCATTTTTTGTTCAAAATTGATCTTATTTAGTTGAAAATTTCACTATATACATGAAAATTTATCTACTTTGTTCAAAAAATATATTTTTTTTCTTGAAAATTCGTGTTTAGTTGAAAATTGAATTATATAGATAAAAATTCAATCCAAAATTTTAACTTGTTTCATTGAAATATATTCTTTTGTAATAAATGTATCATTTGGTTGAAAAATTTTTTTCTTGTTTTAGAAAGCTAACAATTTAGTTCAAATCTATTTTGGTTGGAAAATTAATTTTTTTAGGGAGAAATGTAATCTTTGTTTGTTTAAAACTGCAACTGCTTGTTTAAACATTAATCTGTTTTTGTTAAAATTCAACTATTTTTTTAATTTCGTTGTTTTGTTATTGTTTCTTTTTTTTTAAATTCAAACACTAATTATTATATTTTTGGTTTCTTCGTTCTATTTTTTTGTTTTGTTAAAAATTCAATTACTAGATTATAATTTGAACTACTTTGTTAAAAATGAATTTTTTTAAACTCAAAATTCATCAATTTAAATATGAGTTTAAAAGTTTTTATTTTTTTTAACTGAAAATTTAGCTATTTTATTTTTGGTTGAAAATTTCACTTTGGATAAAACTTCATTCAAGAATGCATAAAACTTGTATTTGCTTGATGCAAATATCAATTATTACATTCTGGGTATATAATTAATATTTTTTCTTTAAAAAAATGTATTATTTGGTTGAAAAAATTATTATCTTGGTTAAAAGTCAACAATATTGTTAAAAAGTTTATTTTTTGTTTAAAAATTCATCTTTTTTAGGTGAAATTTAATTTTATTTGGTCAAAATATATTTTTCTTTTTGAAAATTCGTTTTGCTTTTCTTGAAAATGTTTTGACCTAAAAATTTAATGATTCCATTTTAGGTTAAAAAATGGTCTTTTTTGGTTAAAAATTCAACTACTTTGATAAAAACTTCCATTTTTTGTTACAAATTAATTAGTTTAATTTCTTTTCAGGTAAATATAAAACTGTTTAGTTGAAAATTACATTTTTCTCGTAACGATTTAACAATTTGTTACTGAAAATTCGTCTTTTGGTTGAATTCTTTTGGTTTGAAAATTAATCTTCGTTGTTGAAAATTCATTTTTTGTTACAAAATATATAATTTTTTTCTTATTAAAAATTCGTTTTCTTTTTTCGATTGTTTATTTTTTCAACTGAAAATTTAACTATTACGTTTTAGGTTTAACATTGAAACTACTTTGGTACAAAATTCCATTCGTTTGTTAAAAATTATTTTTTTTAGTACAAATTTAATTTCTTTTTAGTTAAATATGCAACTGTTTGTCTTTTGGTTTGAAAAATTCAGTTGAAAATTTATCTTATTTAGTTGAAAATATTCAACAATATTTATCTTATTTAGTTGAAAATTCAACTATATGGATAAGAAGTCATAAAACTGGTATTTCTTTCATTAAAATATCAATTGTAATATTTTTGGCATATAAAACATATTTTGTTTTTGTTGGGAGTCAACCATTTTGTTAAAAATTCGTATTTTTAAAATTAATCTTATTCTTTTAAAATTGATCTCCTTGTTACAAACTATATATTTTTAATTATTGAAAATTCTTTTTTTTCCCTGAAAACTATTTGAACTGAAAATTTAATGATTCCATTTTAGGTTAAAAATTTGTCTTTTTTTCTAAAAAACTCTTTTGGTCGGAAATTAATCCTCTTTCCCAAAAATTCATTTTTTATACTGAAGATTCATATATTTTTGTTTGGAAATTTAACCATTTTATTGAAGAAAAAAAATTTTGCGGACAATTAAACTATTTTGCTAACAAAATAACATTTTTGTTCAAAATTTAACATTTTAGTTAAATTTTTAAATCTTGGATATTGCAGAAAATAGAATTTTAGAGTTTAGGCCAAATAATTAAATTTTCAACGAAAGAGATGAATCGTGAACTTTCACTTGTTTTTTTCTTGAAACTCTTCCTTGAAACATTTGTTATATTTTTTTTTTGGTATTCATCCTTTTTGGAGAAATTTATTCTTTTTTTTTTTTTTGTTAAAACTGCAACTGTCTGTTTAAAAATTAATCTGTTTTTGTCGGGATTCAACCATTTTTTTCTAAATTCGTCTTTTGTTGTTGTTCAATTCAACTGTTTTTAATTTTAAATTTTAATGTTTTTGAATTCAGATATCAATGATTATATTTTTGGTTTCATCGATGAAAATTCATCTTTTTGGTTCGAAATATATTTTAGTTGTTATTGAAAATTCGATTTTATTTTCCTGAAGATTTTTTGAACTGAAAATTTAACTATTTCATTTTTGGTTGAAAATTGGTCTTATTTATTTGAAAATTTCACTATATGGATGAAAATTCATCGATTTCGTTAAAAAATTTTCTTTTCAAAACTATTAATAATCGTTGAAAATAAATTTTTTTGGTTCAAATAATATATTTTTTTTCTTAATGAAAATTTGTATTTAGTTGAGAGTTAAACTATATAAAAGTGCATTTAAAACTTCAAAAATTTTAACCTTTTTTATTGAAATATTAATTATTATGTTTTAGGTATATAATTTTTTTTTAGTAGAAAACTAATTTATTACTAAGTAAAAATGCAACTTTCTAGTTGAAATTTTGTTTTTGGGTTGAGTTCCATCGTTTTTTAATTAAAATAAAATTCTTTCTTGATTGAAAGAAAAATTATTACATTTTTAAATTTAAATTTTGAACTACTTTGTTAAAAATTAATATTTGTTCTCACTAACTTTTTTAAATCGCCTCTCCTTCTTGGGACAATTTGTGTAATTTCGGCGGACCCGAAATTTAGTTGAATTGAATTTCAACAAAACATTTCAAACTTTCAACCACAAAATTTCAAATCTATATTTTCAAACAAAACCGACAAATCTTCAACTAAATATTTGAATCCTATACTAAAGCAGAATAATTCTCAATAAACAGTTGCACTTTTCACCAAAAAAGATTAAATTTCTACCAAAAGAGGTCAAATTTCAAACCCAAAAAAGAAATTTTCAACAAAGAAAGTTTTTCCAGTCAAGAAATGAAAAATTTTTAACCAAATTGTAGAATTTTTTAGCAAAAAAGACGAATTTTCAACAAAAGCAGTTGAATATTAACTATTTTGTTGAAAATTCATTATTTTAGTTTAAAATAAATTTTCTTGGATGAAATTTAATTTTTTTGTTTGAAAATTGAAGTATTTAATTAAAAATTTATATGTTTTTCTCGAATATTAAATGATTTTGTAGCAAATTTATCTTTTTTAGCTGAATTTAACAGCTGATTTTTAATTTAAAATTTAAATCTATGTGCTTCAAAATTTATGAATTACTTGAAAATTTGACTTTTTGGTCGAAAATTATCCTTCTTTGCAAACATTCATTTTTTAGACTGAAGATTACAGAAAATAGAATTTTAAAGTTTAGGCCAAATAATTATATGTTCAAAGAAAGAGATGAATCGTGAATCAAAAAAATTAATTTTTAACAAACTAGTAAATCTTCTATCAAAACACGTTAATTCTGAAATAAACAGTTGCATTTTTTAGCAAAAAAGACACAAATTTGACCAAAAGAAATGATTTTTCAAACCCAAGAAAGAAATTTTCAACAAAGAAAGTTTTTTCAGTCAAGAAATGAAAAAATTTCTAAGGCAAATTTTTACATTTGTTAGCCAAAAAGACAAGTTTTCTACAAAAACGCAGTTGAATATTAATTATTTTGTTGAAAATTTGTTTTTAGTTGAAAATTCTTCTACTTGTTTGAGATTCTTTTTTTTTTGGGTCAAAATTTAACTTTTCCGTTGAAAATTCGTTTTTTCCTTGGTCCAAAATTATTTTTGTAACTGAAAATTAAACTTCTTCATTTCTGCTTGAAAACT
>JAAAKG020154136.1:0-30704 GCA_010014905.2 Druon quercuslanigerum | reverse complement strand
TTTTTTTACTTTTGAGTTACACTTTACTGTTACTCCTTAAAAATAAAAGTCAATAATAAACCTAAAGATACATTTGAAGTTTTACTTCCCGTCATAACGCACATAAAACTGTGTGACCCATATTCGTCTCTCGATGGTTGAGAGGATGGTTGAGATACCATGATATTCGAGAGGCAAGGGGGTGATTTTATAAATCCACAAGTACTTTTATATAAAATTCAGGAAATAGAAATCCCATGAACCGCACAAATCGGATCGAAGTAAATTTCCTTTTCATATTGCAACCAATCATCAATTCGATCTACTGCTAATTTCAAATATTAGCATTAATTTACTTCGTCCTCGAACATCATTATGTCAATTTAATCTTCAAATAAAAAATTGCATTACTGTTAAGATTTTAATACTTTTACATTGCAATCTTTCGCTTAATACAACACAGAAATAAGTTTTTGTTATTGCAGCTTAATTTTGGTCAACCTTAAATGAGGCTATTTTGGCTTTAAACGACTCTCTTCCTTAAAATAAAACTTGTCTTTCTGTGAATAATGCTTAAGTTATTTTTGTTATTTTCTGAACGCAATTATCTTCATTTGGTTGGTACAAAACATCACAATAAAGGAATGAAAAACAAGTGACTTCTAAAATGTCGATTATCGAAATTGAAGGGTAACTTAAATACTTTTCTATATAGCTCTATTTTAGATAAAAATAGTTCTGGGGTATGAACTTAATCCACTCTTCCCTCTGGTCTAGTCCCGGTGGACGGACACTGCGACGGAGATAATAAGGTTGTAGCAATTTGCTACAGCGACCTTGTATTCTCGTTTTCATTGCCGCACTATAATAGAGTTTTTCCAGTTCATTGAAATATTGTCTATAATTTATTCATTTTTTATTTAATAATATAACTTTGTGTAACAACGATCACTTAAAAAAAAAGAGCTGTATTAAGGGAAAAAATATATATGCATATATGACAGTATAATATTTGTGCATATACTTAGTAAAATTACATAAGAAAAATATAACGTGTTATGTGTATACTATTGTTGGGAAGGAACTATAAAGAAGGTATAATTACTTCCCATATCATTTTTTCAGATGCAATAATTCATTTGAAGTACAAAATATCTTTATTCATTAATGAGATATTAGAATCTATATTACATGCATATATTATTACATAAAATGAACAGAAGCTCAAGAAAATGTTCATATTTTTCCCAAGGTTCGATAATTTATTATATTCACTTTTAGAATCTTATTTCTCGTATAGAAAAGAATTACTTGCACGAGTGATGTTAAAAAATTCCCTTTGCGTGCTCACGATAGTGCAGTAAACTGAAATCTATTTTTAATATATTTTTCCTTTCACGTACGCCTTTATGTGAATTTATATGGCTTCCGCAATATTTCTCGAAGAACTGGTGACTATAACGCTGTAACGTATATAACAACGGTTTTTATTACGTTTCTTGCCCCCTGAGCACAAACGAACATTTACAAAAAGTGTACGTACTATACTTTTTAGCTATATTACCAAGAATTAAGGACTTATGTAGATTTCACTTAGCATTAAAAAATTGTGGAACACTTTGGAATTTGAGTAATTTTGAATTAAGAAAGAGAATTGAGAGAAAAAGTCCAGTTTATGATCAAATAACCAAAGGCGAATCTTTGGAAAAGAGATTATTATAATAAAATAAAAAAGAATCATTTGGACGCAATATTCCACTTTCAATTCAGATAAATCTGTGCCTTATATTTCTTTATAATTAACATAATTTCAGTCCTGAACACGGCGAAATAACGGTATTACGATAAAGAGGACGCAACTCCGTTTGCTGATGTGCGCTTCCATACACTGATATATACACTTCATTCACGGCAGCCATAGTGCTATTAATAAGTTATGGTCAAGCACATAATTATTTTTTTTAATCAATCAATTACAGGAAAACACATATTATTTGCATATGATAAAATAGAAAAAAGCAGCATAACTTTTCATTAGGATTAAGGATTAGAATTAACATGATAAGTAGAACAAATTCGTTAATTATTCAAAATTAAGGACATTTATGTACAAGATAACACAAGTATTATACAAAATATTTATCACGTGATTAATTTTTACCGTCAATGATAATAATTATAAGAACTTTTTGACCTCCTTTCATGCATTTTTACTCGCATTTTGAAAGAAAAGTACTGAGAACTGAAAATTTCACTCTTGAATTTGACAAAATGAATGAATTAAAAAAAAAGTGGGAAATAATGTTGTGAGCTGTAAATCGAATCATTATAATCTTGGGCCTGAAGATACTGTATCCCTCATCATTCCCAGTTCTTTCACTTCATATACAATGTTCATGATAAGGTTAATGAAGAGAGTCAAATGAAACCTTAGGCTTAAGTAACAATTTAAACTTAATTGATGTATTTGAGAAGATGATATTTGTTTTGAGTTCTTCAGGTCCATATGTTATTACTTTTTCAAAAAATTATTAGGGTAGGAGCACCAAAATTTGCCCTTCCCTGAATCATTGACACGCTTCTCTAATGTCTCAAATAAAAATTTAATTATACTATTATTTTTGCATTTAAAGCATATACTAATTATCTAGCGCAATTAAATATTTATCTAAAATAAAATAAATTCACTTTGGTTTTTGGCATGCCAATACTGGGGCTAAGATGCCAAGAATTAGTGGTCTTACCAGGGGCTTTCGTTCACCAATGGAGAATTTCTTCAGTACAAATATGTTTTTAAAAATTATCATTTTATTATAGCTACAAGACAATATATAAAATGTTAATTAATTTAATCATAAGGATGTTTTTGATTCCTCATTAAGCATTTCACATGACTTAAACTTACTACTACGAAAATTGTGCAAATCTATACATACGAATGAGATTCATATCCCAATCGTATATGTCAATTTGTACACTTTTCGTAGAGGTAAGTTTCGCTTCTAAAAAGTAATAAAGTGTGGTCCAGTAGAACAACAAAAATAGCATGTTCTCAATTATTATTAAGCAAATGGTCAAAAACTTCAAGATCTTTTAACATGAATTGATGTATTACATGCACGTATAAATGTAGGCCAAAATAATAGATAAATGTTAAAATATTTGGTGCTTATTTTGAAGAAGTATATATCATTTTAAAAAAATGGAATATTTGGAAGTGTTCAGACAGAAATATTTTCAAAAGATTATTAAATTTTAGGAGACGGTATTTATTTCAAATCGAGCATGCTGAAGTCACATAATCATTTCGATGTAAAATATGTTGTTTTTCGAGATCACCCGTATGTTTCAACGATTATACGAAAAAATATTTTGACTAAGTAAGAAGATTTAAAAATTTTGAAGTTGGTGATGCAGTTTATAAAACATTTGTTGAATTTTTTAAAAAGTGTTACAATATCTAAATCAAAATTGATATTATACTTATCTTCGTGATTCTAATATACATCTTTTCTGTATATCTTTTAACTCAATTTTCTCAAAAAGACCATCGTTTTAATTGTTCTTGATTTTTTCAAAGTGAATACTAATATCTTGCATATGGTATCATTTATCATTTAAAAATTTTTTAAAAGTAATAGAAGAAACAAATGTTTCAAAGTATTCTATTTTTTTGCGTATTGAGGAAATACTAAAATTGCAGAAATAACTGGTCATTGGGGTAGAATTTGGACACCTTTCACGCTATTTTAAAGAAAAGAAAATGCACTTCGTAGGTATGTTAAGCTGGCACAACACTATTGAGATATAGAGATGGAACTTATTTCATTATTTAGGGCTTATTATGGGCTCATTTTTGCCCCTATTCCCACATTTAGGAGTCTAGGAATATGATTATCAAAATTTCACAAAAAATGTAACCATTTTTGCTAAAAAAAACCAACTAAAAATGAATGGAAAAAATTCTTGTGTTGTCCTATGTTAAGGTTTATTTATAGAGCTTCCCAAATACGATACTAAAACTTTATGAAAAAATTGTTTAAGAAATTGAAGTTTAAACAAATTTACCACAGTTAAAAAATGTACTTCCCTTGTATCATTTTAGGCTTTTTTAAGGGCTCTTGAAATTAATATCGTCGACCGGAAGTCGTCCGATTTTTCCTTTGCCATTTTTTTTTGTTATAGTTGGTATTGTGCTAGCTTGAAGTTATCAAAATTACATAAATAAAACCCATTCTTTCCCCTCCCATATTTTAGGGCACATTTAATGCTAATTTCTGCCCCTACTCCTGAATTTATAGCTTTATTATATTTTTTAAAATTTTGTTTGCGCTAGCTAAACGTACATCTGGCCTAACAATGCTCTAAAACATACTAAAAATGATTTCACAGAAAATTCAGAGCTCTAGGAATCTGTTTATCAAAATTAAAATGAAATTTTTTAACCATTCATGTTCAAATAAACTTACTAAAAATGCATGAAACCATTTTTTTTCTTCTCTGATGTTAAGGCTCATTTAGGGCTTCACGAATATGGTATTTAAACTTATAAATACATTTTTTAAACAATTATGGTTTAAACGAATTTACCAATTTTGTATTGACTTCCCTCTGCATAATTTCAGGCTCTTTTATAGGATTCCTGAAATAGCATTAAAGATAATTTTTAGGAAAAATTCACCTCATACAGTAATTTAAGGATCATCCAGGGCTAGCACAACAGCAACTACAAAAAAAGGCAAAGGAAAAATCGAACGTCTTCCGATGGACGATATTTCAGAAGTCCTGAACAAGCCTGAAATTATGCAAGGAGAGTAAGTTAAAAACATATGATTCTTTCCGCAAAATCATTTTTAGTACGTTTTACAGCACTGTTTGGTTAGGGTAACGTTAAGCCAGCGCAAACACCGTTTAGAAAAAAAATAAAGCCCTAAATTTGGAAATAGGGACCCAAATGAGCCTTAAATTATAAAATAGGTAACATCTCTATACCTTAATACTGCTGTGCCAATTTAACCCTACCTACTTCATGTATCATCAAAATTAGCCGATTTTATGCAACTAACAAA
The DNA here is from genome assembly GCA_010014905.2 of Druon quercuslanigerum. Taxonomy (NCBI): domain Eukaryota; kingdom Metazoa; phylum Arthropoda; class Insecta; order Hymenoptera; family Cynipidae; genus Druon; species Druon quercuslanigerum. The sequence goes on along the minus strand of JAAAKG020154136.1, from coordinate 25,656 downwards.
AAAAAAAGGTTTTGAAACACCCAAAAGCCTTCTTCTATTCGAAATGATATTTTTTTATAATATAATGTCGTTTACCTTCATTTATTGAGTCTTCAAAAATATTTATTTTAATTTGTTGACGTAAACACAAAAACCCCAGAAAAATAGTTTAATATTATTCAAATCCGCGACGAGAATCGGCTTTCGAAGTGGGTTTTCGAATTTGAACATTTTTCATAATTTAAAAATTATGTAATTAATATTGTTGGAGCTTATTTCTTATCAATTTCTTTTTCAAAACTGTATCATGAAAGCATATATGGATTCTCATTCTCTGTAATTTAATTTTTATTGCAAATCAAAATAACACTTAATCGCTGTACTTTTGAGGTTTGAGGATCAGCATTCTTCTGTGAAACATATAATTCTGTTTCCGAACAAATATTAATGACTAACTCAAAATAAAAGAGTCAGTCACTGATTCAATTAGTTCTTATTTGTCTAACTATTAGTTGAATTTCAATGATTGATTTAATCAAAAAATGTATGTTGTTAGACGAAGAAAATAGTTAAATTATTTTCACCAAGGTTTGGGTAGATCTTCCACTCTACCATGCGTGGTAGAGATAATTTAAGTGACATTGTCCTTTAGATCAGCATTCCCATTGTCAAGCACAAGATATTACGTATCATTTTACCTTGAACGGCACTTAACTAACAATTAGTTAAATTTGACTAATAATTAGGTAATTTGAATTAATTTATGAAACAAGAGTCAGCCATCAGTGTCACTAGAAATTATTTTTTACCTAATTGGTATTCGGTAGTCAAGAACTAATTCAGACCTAAAAATTACAAAAACATCCAAACTCTGTTACAAGTTCTCAATATCCTTGCATTTTGTAGTTTTTTGTGTTTAATATTACAGTAGATTTGAATTTTGCCTGAAAACCGTTTTTATGACAATAACCCGAGCAACAAATTGAAAGAACTAGATAATCCATTACAAGACCTTAATATTGCTTTAAAAAAAACTAATTCTTAAAATTCTTAAAACTTCTTCTAAAAAATTCTAAGATATTATCTTCTTCATTGTCTCTCACAGAATTTAGAATCTCCGGTAGTGCACCGTTAGCACGCACAACAATTACCGGCAATTGTGCATCACAAATCGCCTCGGGCGTAGCGGACAAAGGAGAGCTGTAAGCTATAAGAACTATGTCTCAAGGAGAAAATAATCTGCAATAATTTTGCGTAAGATGTATGTAACCTACCGAGTGGTGTTCTCGTTAGGGAAGCGAGCTTTGTCACCATGGAAAGAGGTGCTGAAAGTCATTATCGAGTAGACCCGATTACGATCCCGTTGGCGACTTCCTTGATTATCCTTCCTCTGTCTGTTCCGGTCGTTGGCACTTGAGTTCTTCGTACCAAGGAACTCTTCTAGTCAGCTGATCGCACGCTTCTTCATCGCTTCTCTTACAGTTCGCATTATAAGCGGAATTTTGCCCTCTTCTATTTCTCTCCAAAGAAGCACCAATTTTCAATATCTTTTAACGTTTTTGGATTTTCTACTACAACCTAAACACTACTTCACTTTATAGCACGAATTTTGACTCTTTTTTATTATGTTCGTAATGCTATTTTCCTTTGTCAGAAAAATTGATCCAGATCAGTTTTGAAATATTCCTTTACCTTTATTTCTGCAATTATAGGGCCAGAACTTTGAAACTTTACCCTCCACAGACTTCCTCGAAGCTTATCTTAAGGTGACACTTGACAAGTGTGAAGGTTCGCTACTTGTCCTCAACACAAAGAGCCAAATCCACTTGGCAGACGCAACTCTCGCCTCGAAACATTAGTTCCGCAGGGAATTCGCCAAAGAGCTTTAGCTGCTAAACTGGTCTGGTGTCTGAAATTCTGGTATCGAAAATTGCCTTCATCGGCTATAGCTAAGGTCGCCAACCTCTTTCATAAAGGGGCTTTTGATGACTATAAGAGCAGTTTCCAGTTCGCTGGTTCTCCAGTAAACTTTTGGTTCTCTGGTAGCTTCTCTCTTTTCTCCAAAACTCTGATTATGATCAACCGGATATGGAGATAAGTATTGGAAGGTCACCGAAGCGAGGAGGTCTATGTTCGCAATTCTTATTCACGAAAGACAGGTGTAGCGAGTGCTCAGTGTTTTTTATGGAGTGTATACAAGCGACGCGTGTCGTTGAACTTAGCTTCTGAAGTGAGTCCAAGCTGAAAAAAGGTGTACGTTCTCCAAGATGATGGCAGTGGTGGAACACGTGCTTGGCCAAGGACACGCGCCGGGATGGTGAATGCCGATGCAAGCAAAGCAACGGGGTAACGATCGCACCGCGTTGATAAAAGCGAGGGTGTAAGACGGAAAGAGCCGATCACGACCGACGAGCCTCGACGACGAGCATCATACTCGCCTCGCGTCGTGTCTGGCAGTCGACTGAACTGAAAGCTGAAAGCAACTCTGAATCTGAAAGGCTAACTAAACCAGAAGCAAGCTTAGCGCACTGAGCGCAGACAACGTGCGCATACAAGACGGCAATCGCAAGGTGGAGGACCCACCGGATGGATGCCCCTACATGACGTCACCCCTACCTTAACCCCTTCTCGCGAATCTCGCATAGCAACGTGACCACCCCCCGATGGTCACGCTTGGAGATCTTCATGAAATCAAGATCGCGGAGTGTAGCCTTCTGTTAAGTACACAAGGTCGCGTATAATACGTTTACTTGCATACTAGAAACAGGATGGCCACTGCCCCGGGAAACCGGAAAGTTTTTGGGACGGAAAGACCGGAAATGGCAGTGAATTTATTTTTTAACCGAGAATTTTAAAAGAAAAATCAATCCAATCAATATAAAATGAGTTCAATTTTTTTAATTTTATGTTTTATGTCTTCAGATTAATGCGTTTATTTTCAACTAAAAAAATTATAGAATTAATTTTGGAAGTAATTAATAATTAAAAATGAAAAGCATTTAACTTGGGAAACTAGGTATAAACAGCGTTTTCAGCTGCTTATATGTATAATTAAGCTTCCTTACACATAGCTTAATTCAATGTTCCTCAATTAAAAAGTTGCTAATTGTTTGTTTATTTTCATAGGAATGTAGATTAAATGGCTCGAAAGATGGAGGTGAGCCTCGTTTTAGAGTAGAAAAGTAAAATGTATTTAAGAGTCCGTTTTATTGAAGAAGAGAGTGTTTAGTCATCTCTGAGTCTTCGAGGCTTTTACAAATCTAGATCGAAGAATGTATCTTTCTTTTAGATGTAAAAGGTCTCGTGCGAGAGGAAACTGGTTTCAAAAGAGAAAAGGACGCTGATTAGAGTCTATTCATGAAGAGAAAATCCATCATTCCATGAAAATACTAAGAGTAACACAGTTTGGATATAGGGTAATCTGTACACTCTGATTGACCACTTGAAGAATTTTTCAAGTTGGGCTGTAAAAACCATTATGCGTCAAACAAAGATCAGTACGGCACATATGGGAATGAAATTGATAAATGATTCAAATTACCACAATATATTAAGCATTAAAAATAGTAGATAGTTTATATTTAGATAAATTAAGAATAATGTCAAAAAAAGCGATGATTTCCCACTCTGACACTTAGTGATTAGTATGGACCAATTATGGAATTATTGGCTTCTGAAATCTGGTGATTAGTCACTTGATGGCATAGTAATTGGCCGCGTATAACATGCTAAAGCTAAACATTGTTTTTTGACACTATTTCTACTTATTATTTACAAGACAATGTGATACACAGTTATTTACATGGTCCATACAAAATTTAGAAAATTTGGAATAATTTTTCACAAGGATATCAGTAATTTGCTTTTCAGACAGTGTGGCCAATTATTATTTTTTATCACTCTATTCTCCATACACTTTGATGATGACCAGAAAATCCTTTTTAAACTTTAGCATATTTAACCGTAGTGGTTAATCACTGGGTTAGAATGTTAAGTGTGATACTTTTCAAGTATTTTTTATTTATCAAAAGAAGTTCAGATTACGACAATATTTCCGATATACCTTCTGATTTCGAAAAAAATGTTTTGAAAGTTATTCCGTACCGTTTCAACAACTATCTTTTTCGATACCCTTTTTCCCACTTATCATCCATTTTCTCTTTTTAATATTAATGTCCATTACGGGATCATCGTATATTATGTTAAGCACCTCTATGGACTTTTTTCACTGTGAAAGGCATTTTGCGAATTTTCTTCAAGCTTTTCAGCCACCCCCTAAAGTGCGTCTCTGAAGAATTTTCCTGCTTGTTATCGAAATACACATGAATGAACCTCAATAAACGAGAGGATGACAGGATCTATTTATGGTTATGTATACGATAAATTTTTAATTTGGTGTGTCGTATATAACAACAATGCGTCGGCGCATTATTCTATGAAGATTCTAAACAGCTTCTAAATATTATTTTATAGATATAAATTGTGAAATAATTATTTCTAGGTTTTTTTAAACATTTGTTTAGAGAATTTTGAGCTAACCCAATACGAACATGAAGAGCATGGGACCCTAAATTAACGAGCATGAAAAAAAGTATAGTAGATTATTTACAAAAGATGGAAAGGTTGATGGAGAGATAGCCAGGTGTATGAACGAGAGTTGATACGCCTGAAACGAAACATTTTGGATACAAAAAGGCCCGCGTGGAGAGCTTTACATGGTGAATTTGTGAATCTCTTCACCTGGGGTGCTTGCTCAAGATATCCCCTTCCACTTACAGCCTCGAACACTCCTATGAACTCCTTCATCCATGAGTGTGCATAATATATATATAAATATATATATAATAACTAAGTTTTTCGATATTAAAATTTTACTATCTACTGGTCCAAATTAAAAAAAACTAGAAAGAATCATTTGCAGTCTGTATTTGATTCGGAAGTTCCTACTTTTCATGAGCGGGCGCTTTATGATCGATTACACCACAAAGGCTTCGATCAATATTTTCTCATTTTTCACAGTATCATATCTGGACGTTGATCTAGATAAGCATCGAAAAATTTACTTCTTGCGGGTTCCAATAAATTTATTGTAGTACCAGAAAATATATTTAATTTCTGGGGCTACAATAAATTAAAATTCATTTAGGATAACTATATAATCCTTTAATTGCTTTATTATATGCCTCTTCTCAGATAAATCACCAAAAAATTATACAAAATTTGACCTGCATTTTCCCAAACATTAACCTTCACTCAAAAATGTTTTTAAGAATTCAAAAATTGCTTTAAAAAGAATAGGATACACCGAACCCATTTTAAATCAGCCAGGTTCTACACTCAAACTCCCAGAATCTCTCGGGGACAAAATATGTTGTTTATTGGAGAAAAATAGGGAATACATATTTTTGCGATGTATAAAAAAAGTGTTTTTTTACAAAGTTATGCGTATTTTAATTTTTGGATTTGTTTTTCGTAAAAGTCCCAATTTTTCCGTATACTTATATAACTTTTGTTCTAATTGAGATATTTCAGATTTATTTTCAGACTTTGGTAAATTTTATCGCCTCTTATTTTTAAATCTACAAGAAATTAGGAAAAGACTGAAAATTATAACAAAATGTTGACGGTTTTTCCGAAAATATTAACAGTCGATTTTCTTAAAAAATCCACACTTATTTTTGTAATTTGTACTAATTTTCTTTTTATTAGCTATTTTTTAAAATTTGTAATATTATAAGGAAAATAACTTGTAAGTTTTATGCGAGCTAAATAACTTTTGTGGCCAGAAGCATTTTTTCTCATAAAATGAAAATTTCGCATTTTTCTTGCATACCACATAAGATATGAAAAAGTGTGAAGAAAATAATTGGCACACTTAAAAAAGTTCTACAAAAAGTTCATTTCCTCACTTATGAAAAATGTTAAGAGAAAGTTAGGATTTTTATGGTAAGGAAATCAAAGAATTCCAATACGATTCGGTGCATAGAAATGTATTAAACGAGTTGGTAAAGAGAGAAAGAGAAATTAACACTATTTTTGCTAAAAGAGAATAACTAAATAATATCAAAATTGAAATAATAAATTAGATGTAGATATATAGATGGAACGGGATATGATTGAAATGTATAAAATTATAAAGTTAAAAAAATGTTCTTATTTCCATATATAGAGCTATTTAATATATAAATCAAATATTCTTTTTCCTCTCACAATATCTTCATTAGCAGCCATTCACAAGTTCCGTATGCCCTAATTTAATGAATTTTTTAATTCAATTCTCCAGTTTAGCAAATTCTTTTTTCATTGCACAGCCTTATATCAACTTCTGATCCTTCGGATATTAACTGCCTAATACCTTTCAGTTGTTTTACAATAGTTATCAAATTTTTTGTGGGCGGAATAATTTTATTTTTGCATAGATATACAAGTTTTTATCTGATATATGAATTTTGGACAAATTTAAGCTTTTTAAACTTCTAATAAAAAAGTAAAGCGAAAATGTGCTGCAGATTATTATCTGTCTGTTGTCGTTTGTAACAAGTCTTTGATATCGTTTGCAAAAAAATATTTTAAATCAAAGTGACTTCTAAACTCCCTACCTAATCTCTTGAGTACCTCAAAACCGCACTGCACCTCTGCAATTTATCATTCCTATCCTAGTTAGATATCAAATACATATATTACTTTAGAAGAATGAAACTTCTGAATACGCAATAATTGAGATGTTTAAAATTTTATTAAATCAATTACAATTTGCATTGTTAGAGTATGTTATGCTGGTTGAAAATTCGGTTTAAAATACAAATTACCTGAGGTTTCCCATCGTGCATCATAACGATCAAATTGCTGAAAATGGGTACTTTAGTGGATAATCAGATTTCTCTGCGATTTCAGGGGAAGCGTTCAAATTGAAAGTGATTTTAGCTGAATTAAAAAAAATAATTAAAAGCAGAAAATAAAGGAAAAAATTAAATTCTATAAGGGTATATAATATAGGTATATATATAATTCTGTATAATTCTAGCTATATAATTAATTAATTTATTACAACAATCAAACTATTTGGCGAGAACCGAACCACAATAACAAATATTCTGGATCACGTCCTATTTGCTCATTCTATATTGCTCAGCTTGCCGGAAATATGGTGCCTTTTGATTAAATTTGTAGGGTATGCATGTTTAAAATTTTCAGTATATAGGGTTTTGACGATAGAGGCAAGGTTAGTGAACCAGAAGAAAATATGAACTTGAAAGCCTGCTTAGAAAAATATTTGAATTAAACAACTTTTTAACAGATTTGAACAATTTTGCATTTCCTCATAATTTCATAAACTTTTTATTAAATATCTGAAGTCTCCTGAGATACATGGTCATGATGTGACACCTCGGGTATTGAGTAGAAAATTATAAAAGCAATAATTTTTGTTACAAGGCTGTCTTTTAAGTTCCAAAGTTTCACTTGAACCGGAAGCATTAAATAACTAATACAATTATTATGCTTTACTATAGAATTTACTCATGCATTAATGTTATGAATCGTAAGGGGCGAATTGGTAGATACCTAAGTGAAAAAATGTAGAAATTTTAGATTCTGCGGAGTAATGTGCAGAAATTCTGAATTTCTGTGGAGTAAGCGGCACAATGTTTAAGTGAAACCATCCAGTTATTGAATAAGTTTACATTTTAAAACATACAAATTTAATACTTCAATCTCTTTCATTAAAATTAATTTTTTAATTTAAATTTTCGATTTTAAGCTGCTGGAATTTTCATCAAATGAACGATATAAAATTGAAAGCCTTTAAATATTGAACAATTCCGAATATTGCAGAATTCGAAACTGATAATTCAAAATATTGGACTTTATACAAGATATGTTCAACAGGGTGAAATATCTATGAGATTTTCTTTTCATCAAAAAATTTTACTTGATTGGCTAAATATAGTTTTCCAACTCATTCAGAAAGTCACCCACCTGGTTGCCAACGCTTCTAGTAAATTGTGAACCATCTACTATTTTGAAAGGTTTCAAGTTTTCCTTGTGTCACCCATTATAAATAGGATATTCTGGTCTGTAGTGAGTTCTAGAGCGCTGACAGTGCAGCAATTTTTTTTAGCGCCACCTCAAACTCGGAAAGGACGATCCAATTTCCGGTGAAACGGTTTATATAAAAGCCATCTACTTCACGACAGTGATTTCAATTTATTTCGAACAGATGTTCAGAGCAAAATTTAGTTTCCTATTGTCAAAGCTTTTATTTTGTAGATTGTAATGTTCTAGAAGTCTACCTGATATATTCTGATATATATGTAAACATTGCCAACCAAAATAATCTTGATTGACATTTTTTTTTATTAATAACGCTTGATTTTGAATGCGAAAATTCCGCCAATTTATGAAAAATTGCATGACCCGGGTAAAAACGATAAGCATGGGATTGATCAATCATTAATAGACTTTCTGAAGTATAAGTACAGTAGGGTGGTCCAAAAATGCATTGAAAAATTTTTTCCATACTAGAGGGCAATGACCCCCCCCCCCCAATTTCATTCACGGTTTTGACTTGAAGTTTACCATCTAAAATGCATGGACAAAAATCAATTTTTTGAGTTTTTAGAATAATTTTTTAGGGTTTGAAAAAATGTGACGGGAAAGTGTTTGGGCCTGTAGAGAATTATCCAACGAAGAATGTCATGTTTCAGATATATGGATTTTACACCCCTAAAAAACACCCACGAGTACCTGAAAACTACCCTTCAAACCAAAAATGTCAATTCTTCATGAAATCGACCTTTTGAACACTGTATTCTCGTCTTTTTTTACTTGAAGTTATTAATATTGGCCTAGTATAATGTTTATTATCATTAGTTAAATCATTTTTTTTCAAAAATTCATTTTTTTCTTAAAAAAATATTAGTTTTGATCTAGTGGAATATTTATTACATTAGTTCATTAATTTTTAATTGTTTAAACAAATAAAATTTTTTGTTTTTATGTTCTTGAAGTTTTTAAAAAGAATGATTACGATTAGTGTAGTGGACTATTTAACAACATTATTTAATTAATTTTCAAATACTTAAACAAAACCCATTTGTGTAAAAAATGTTTTTTTCTTCAAAAATTCGTTGAACTGGCAGTTTATTTCCATTAAATGACATAAATTTATTTTTAAATATTTTTAAATTTTTGAAACATTAAGTTATTATTTATTTTCAACTAATAATACTATCCAACTAATAATTTGTTTACATAATTAAAAATTAATGAACCAATATTGCTAAATATTCCACTAGACCCACAGTAATAATTTATATTTTTTTTAATTCTAAAAGAGACTATTTAAACAAATTCTATTTGTTTTAAATATTTAAAAATTAATTAACTAATCTTAATAAATATTCCACTAGAGCAAAAGTAATAATTTTTAGGAAAAAAACGAATTTAAAAAATATATATTCAAACAAATTTCATTTATTTAAACAATTATAAGTAATAAATCAATGTATTAAATTTTCCACTAGACTAATAGTAATAATTTTAGGGAAAAAAAATTTTCGAAAAAAAAATTATTTTAACCAATTCCAAAAAATTAATGATCCATTGATAATTAATATTCCTCTAGACCAATATTATTAATTTTTTAACACAAAAAAGACCATAATACAGTGCTCAGAAGGTCAATTTCATGAAGAATTGACATTTATGGTTTTAAAAGCAGTCTTCAGGTACTCGTGGGGGTAGGTTAGGGGTGTCAAACCCATATGTCAATGTGTGCAGGATGAGTGGTAAAAAAATACCAAAGGCCATGGTTTTGCTACTCGTCCTTACGAACATTGAATTCCAGGAGAAGATGTTTGTGACCCCACGAGTGATGTAAGATATTTTATGCGAAACCATCATGCTATGATTTCAGTTAAATTCTCAACACCAAAATATGGTGTTTCAAAAAAAGTTGATTTTAAACCAAATAGTTGAATTTTATACGACACGAAATGAATTATCAAGCTAAAAAGACGAAATTTCAAAAATACACGTTTAATTATTAATAAAAAAGGATACATTTTTTACAAAAAAGTTAATTTTAAATGAAGTAGTTTAATTTTTAACGAAACAATTTAATTTCTTACGAAAAAAGATGGCATTTTACAAAATAATAATATGAATTTTCAACCAAATAGTAAACTTTTTAACCCAAAAAGAATACTAAGAGTGCAATAATACTATTTGGGAATTTTTAAAGCCAGGAAGACTTTAAAGCTGAAAAGACTGCTCTTTTTTAAAGCCTGATGAATTTTCAATCAAAACGGAAGAATTTAAAAAAAGTTAACTTTCAATGAAAAACATCATTTTTTGACTAAATAGTATAAGTTTTAACACGCAAAGATTAATTTTCGACAACAAATGTAATTATTAAATAGCAAAGATACTTTTTCTACCAAAGAAGATGAATTTTCAATGCAAAATGACGAATTTTGTAAGAAAAAATATGAATTTTTGGTACAAAAGGACGAATTTTCTATGCATAACAATTACTTTATTTTATTACAAAGTTTAATTTTTAAGAAGAAAGTTCCTTTTTAAATAAAAAAGATAACTTGCAAGCTCAAGCAAGCCGCGCGCCCGGCGCGAGATGTCAATATGCCCGCGAGGCGGGCGGATTTTTTTTATAATGATGATCATCACTGACCAAAAATTATTGGGTTTGGTTTTCTCTATCTGTTAAATTTCATGTTGAATTTCTTCTTCATTTATGTTGTGGGGTGGCATTTTGGTTGTTTTTTTCCATAATTTCGAGCCATATGTTAGGAACCAATTAACTGCAGCTCCCTGGATGGTATAGAAAAGGGCCATCTAAGGCTCACTTTATTCTGGGGAATAATAAGATCATAACATTGTAGTTTCGAATAACCATTTTTATGAATTTCTTCACGTTTCACTAAATTTAAAAGATGCGTAAAATATTTTTTTATGTTGTGAAAGTAATGTTTATGGATCTCTATACTTTTCCTATACCTTAAATATACTGCAGCTATACTTCTCAAGTATACTTCATTAGTACTCTTAATATACTTCAACCATACGCTTTTATAAATTAGCCATATTTGAATAATAAATTCACTATAATTTTTTTAAACATACGATTTCCCAGATTTTTTCCTGGATCAATCGCATACCAAAATTTCTTACCCAGAAAGCCACTGAAACTCTGGACTCTAGACTCTGAACAAGATAAAACGTGAAACTCATGGTGAAACTAAAATCACTTTGCTCACTAAATACAACAGATCGCACTACACTGATTAAATATTTGATGCACACAATTAAATTCACATCTTTTTTGGACAAAAAGTTATATTTCTTATTTAAAAATTAATCTTTTGTTAAAATTTACCTTTTTTGTCAGAAATGAATTATTATGAATAGAAAATTCGTCCTTTTATACTGAAAATTCATCTTTTTTGGCCAGAAACTCATCTTTTTTATTTAAAAAGGAACTTTATTCTTTAAATTAAGCCGTCTTTGAAAAACATTCGTCTGTTTGGCGTGAAAATTCATCTTTGCAAGTGAAAAGTTCAACTATTTTGTTAAATAAGTCATCTTTTGTACAAAATTCGTCATTTTGCATTGAAAATTCATCTTCTTTGGTAGCAAAAGCATATCTGCTATTTAATAATGACATTATTTCATTGAACATTGTTTCATTGAAAATTAACTTTTTTTTTAAATTCTTCCTCTTTGATTGAAAATTCATCTTTCTTATTTACAATTTATTTTTTTGTTGAAAATTCAACTGGCTTTGAAAAAGAGCAGTCTTTTTCAAAAGTATTATTGTACTCTTAGTATTCTTTTTGGGCCGATTGATTGAAATTGAAAATTCATATTATTATTTTGTAAAATGCCATCTCTTTTCGTAGAACATTAAATTGTTTCGTTAAAAATTCAGCTACTTCATTTAAAATTAACTTTTTTGTGAAAAATTTATCCTTTTTTATTGAAAATTAAATGTGTTTTTCTGAACATTCGTCTTTTCATCTTATTAATTCATTTCGTGTCGTATAAAATTCAACTATTTGCTTTAAAATCAACTTTTTTTTAAACACTATATTTTGGTGTTATTAATTTACCTGAATTATTTTTTTTTAAACTCATCTTTTGATGGAAATTCATATTTTGTTAGAAATTTAATCTTTTTTGGTGGTTAAAAATGGTATGTGTGCCATTGAAGTATTTTATAAGACAACGAAAATATTTGGCTAATAATATCCAATAAGAAATTATATCAAATCCTTCTTTTTAAATGAAGAATTACAAATTTTTAAAAAACAAGAAATTTCAATTAAAACTGTTTAGTAGTAAAGAATCAATAGGTTATTTTTTTGAACATTAATCCCGTTTCGTTAAATTAAATTGTTTTTTTTATTAAAAATAATAATATTATAACGCATTTTTTAACTAGCCCTACAATTTGCTTCATTGTTCCCTTTTTTAAATTAAAATGAATACTCATGTATGGTTAATACAATTAGGTAACAAAATTTCATAATATTAATTACTTCTGTGGTAATGCCGGGTACTAAATAATTAAAAGAATAAATTAGAACGGTCTCTAGCTCGTATGTATAATAGGGGTGGTCGACAGAAATTTTGTATGAAAATCTAATTCGCCTGGAGCAAAAAATGTGTGCCATTGAAGTATTTTATAAGTCAACGAAAATATTTGGCTAACAACATCCAAAAGGAAATTATATAAAATTCTTCTTTTTAAATATAATCGAAGTTAAGCAGCGCTTGGTTCACAGGTCACATGTTTTTACGGTTTCGAAGGTAAATATTTATTTATTTGTTAATTTGCGTTGTTATAATTACATTAAAAATAATATTTATGACCAATAATAAAGGAAAACTTAATGAATTAAAAAATCGTTATATAAATCAAATAAGTAAATGATGAATTTATCATTTATGTTAATAATAATTATGAGTGTAATATTTATTGTTTCATAATGCATCATTTGAATTCTGAACATACAGTTCAAATGATGCATGCTAAATGGTGAATCCATCCATTATCTTCTTTCCGTGACCGGATTGCAACATACAAAAAAAATGTTATTCTTCGAAACCTGTGTAAACATGAACTTAAATTTAAAGTTTTTTTTTAACATAAGACATAAAAAAATTCTTCTTATTATTTAAAAAAATTATATTTCATTAATCAGATGAACATGAAAATAAAAATAAAATTTTAAATAGTCATTTCACAGAAAAAACAAAAGGTACAAAGCGTTGCAGAAAACAATTCTGGGGGTAATCCCGCCATGAAAACAATTGAAGATCGATAAGGGTAAAATGAAAATTTAGTGATCTTTTATTTTACCCTTGTTGATCTTCAGTTTTTTGCACTTTTACCCCCAGCAGTTTTATCTGAAAACCTTGTGTTTGTTCTGTGTTTATGTGTTTTAGTACTTTTTGGTTGATTTCCTGTAATTGCCTAAAACGTATCCCGATTTCAGAAGACGAGCTGAGTAGTCTACTAAATGCCTGAATAAACCAGGTATTTGGCCGGAGCGGAGAATTCGATCACAAATATAGTTCATTTTTTCGACGTCTTGGAGAACGATGTCAAGCCTCGACTGTACAAGGGAGATTACTGTCAGAAAATCATAGTTCCAGAAAATTTGGAACTTGTCGTTTTGGCCAATTGACTATCTCCCTCGGAGCGTTCGGCAGGGTTCCTACATACTCGCTGGGTGTCCTAAACCCAGAGAGTATATGTTCTAGGCCTCAGTGTGTGCATGGCACCTATTGACTATGTGCAATTCCCAAATCAAAATTTAGAAATGACTGACAGCGCGCGAGGTGCCACTGAAAAATTATTTTTTTTTTAATGGGACCTCTCTCGCCTCGCATATAAAATGCATTTGAAAAAGTAATTGTGGGTAAGTTTTTGTGTATTCGTATAATTTGGAGCAGCGAAAACAGTTGAAAAGTAGTTTTTGAAAGGAATATTTGCATTCGTAAGTACTTGCTTGTATTGTTTTGGTCTTGTTATGACAGTTTTACGACGTTTACATGCAGAATATGAATTGAATATGCTGGCCAGATGCTGGAGTGTAGAAGTAAACTTCTTCCACCAGAAGTTTTCACACCATCTGGTCCTGTGGAACAAGTGGAAAAGTTCTTTTTTTTCCTAAGTGCTTTTTTTCCCTTTTAAGCAGTGATTGATGGACGTTCCTCTTCAGATGTTATAAGGTTGTCTCAAAACTGCTTGAAGCGGATCATAATATCAGTATCTTCTTTCAACTCCAGTGTTTTCGGGATCTTGTATACCTCTGTCCAAAAAGTTTCTACCTCGTTCTGCTTAGGTGAATTTTTGACAAAAGCAGGGTGAAGAGGCGCCATGGGTCGGTCAGAAACTGTTGATTCTCCTTGATCCACGTTTCCCTTTTCTGTATGCTCCTCCTTACGCCAGATAACACCCATATTTTGTCAACAATATTGAAGATCCTCAGTTCTTGGGCGATCGGTCTGCTTCTGCGAACGGTTGGTTCCCTGTGTATTCGATCGTTTTGAACCGCATCTACAACTTTTTGGTGGTTTGTTGGTGTTATTTTCACGAGCAGCTAGAGAAAAGGTTCCTCCGTCCTTATATCTTTTGTGAAATGCTTATAAATCAAGATTCGCTATAGTGAGTCGCCGCCAAGAAAACAGAAAACCAAAAATTTTGATTTCATAGTGAATTTCAGGAATATTTTTTACCTGAAGCTAGATAAAATCGTTACAAAAAATTGACATCTACAATTATCCAACGCCAAATAACTTGCATCCACCACGACTTGGAGCTTACGCATTACTAAACAGATTTTTACAATAACTCCATTAGATCAATATCTAGGAAAATGGAAAAATGTTTAAAGTTTTATTTTAATTGATAATATCAATATCAATACTGATTATTTACATTTTATTATGTTGATTATTAAATGATATCACGATGCAAAAAATTCCGCCAACAAAAAATGATCAGTACAATCAACATAGTTTGTAAAATCAAAATTTTCCATGTAATTATAAACAATATCCAAATTTAAAAATTTACATGTAGTTTAGAATTGTTCGACAAATTGTTGATTTCGCAATCCATTTTTATCTAAATTTAAAAGGGTAGGTATGATTTAGAATTAATTGGCAAATTTTGATTTTACAAACTATATGTTGAGCTAAATTTTAAAATTTAAACATATCGTTTAGTAGGGCCAAATTTCATTTCGCAAACTATGCTATTATATAATATTGATTATATCATCGATTAATTGAAGCATAAAGGAAGTACTTTTTTAAATATACCTACTCATGTGAAATACTTCAAAATTCCTTATCCTCTTCCACTCTAAATGATATATTCACTGAAAGGCATTCCCACTGACTGACTGCCTCATGTGAGTAGCATCGTTAAATTTGCCATTGTGCAGTGATATCGCGTGAATTGCAAATTGTTTGGTCGAAGATTTTCTTCGGATATTTGGACTGATGAAAGTTTTGCGCAGTGTCCTTGGACGATATATTATGAACTACATAAAATCGTTTAAAACTCTGTCACGCAAGCTACAGGAATCTGGCAAGAAAATCGTCGAAGATCACTTTATCATTTTTAATAACCTCAAATGCCTTTATTATTTTTGAAAACCAAAATTGCTCATGTCAGAAGAGTTACAATATAACATTTTTAAGTAGAAATATTTAGGTTCCACTAATCACAAGCTTAGGTACGTAAAAAAATATACAAGCAAGTTCGGTTATTGCACGAAATTTATATTACAGATGTTCGATAATTGATTGCTCTTGATTGCTTTCATGACTCCTTAGATTTAGGAAATAACCTTATCTGCATGGTATATCCTACACAAAATAGTGTTGAAATAATTAATAAAACAATATTAATTTGAGTGAATAAAGAGTGTAGAGGCTTATGGCTTTTAGCGTAATTTTGCATGCGAAAGCTATCATTTTCGCGTTTTGGAATTAAATCGAGTTTTCGGGGGGCAGAGAGAGTGTGTCTCGCTTAGAAGATTGAATTCCAGTCTGTGCTATTCACAGTATCCTCAGGAGAGAGCATACCCACCTCCCGCAGCGTAAGCTGCAGTCTAGTACCACATATATTCACATAAGAATTCATAGAGGGTGTTAAAATAACATGGAACTTACAGGCAAGTATGAGAACCAGAACATGAACTATAAAGGAAACTAAAATATTAATTAAGAATGTAGACATATATAAATATACAAGGATTAGCTTTCAAATTTGAAAAAAATAGGATAAAAATGACATTTTGCCCTATAAACTTTTAAGCAATTATGTCCATTATTATTCAATACTATGATTGTCTTGATATGCTGGTTCACTTAAGATTCGTTGCACTGCGGTATAACCTACTGTACTATGCCT
The DNA here is from genome assembly GCA_010014905.2 of Druon quercuslanigerum. Lineage (NCBI taxonomy): Eukaryota > Metazoa > Arthropoda > Insecta > Hymenoptera > Cynipidae > Druon > Druon quercuslanigerum. Next base: position 9,227 of record JAAAKG020154136.1, on the reverse strand, counting down.
TTATCTAAAAATCCCGATGCTATGTCCGAACTTTTTTAGAAGTATACTTCTAAAAAATGCGAGTATACTCGCATTTACTGGAACGTTTGTACAAGGGAGATAAACTGCAGAAAACCAATATGGGGAATAAACTATTTTGAATGTTTTTATTGTAGGCACCAGAATCTTAAAGGTTTAAAGTCAAAATATATTGAATTTAAAAAAAATAGTGAAATTTTCAACCGAAAAAAATATGTTTTTTCGTCCCTATAAAGATAAATTTTCAACTAAATTACTGAATTTTCAACCAAACAGTTGAACCAAATACTTGAACTTACAAGCAAGAGGGACGGTTTTTCAACAAATATTTCAAACTTTTTACCAAAAAGTTTAAATTTCTACTGTCGAAGACGAATCTTTAACCAAATTTTCAACCAAATAATGAAATACTTAATCCAAAATAGATTATCTCTGAAACGAAAATATGATGAATTCTGAACCAAAAATATAATAGTATACTATTAAAAATAAAAAGAATTATGCAACTTTCAACTTAAAAATAGGAATTTACAACCCAAAAGGTTGGCTTTTTAACAAAATAGTTGGAGTTTGCAAACAAAAATGAAATTTTTAACCAAACAGTAGAATTGGAAACCTAAACAGATGAATTCTGAACTAAAATATAATAGCGTATCCTTTTAAAAATAGGGAATGCATTTAGAGTATCCTTTAATTATAACTTAAGTATGCAAATTATGAATAATTTATTCTTTAAATGTAAGTTATGTAATTATACTATGTTAAATATTTAAAAAGGAGTTTTTCGTTTTCAAATATAAACAAATTGAGTATTTGAATGATTCATCAACCCAAGCTTTATATTCTTAAATATATACATGCTATAAACGAAAAATTCATTTTTGAAGAAAACATTACATCTAAAATATGAATAGTATAGTAATACTGAAATATAATATGACGTTGTCATTCGTCAACTTTAATATTTACATTAAACTATGACAGATTTTGTGTTATTACAAAAACTGGCAGTACCATTCTTAAAAACGTAACGATTCATGTGGTAATCTGATTGTACAGATTTTTGAACTCTGAAGAAAAGCTTGATAACCAACTTAATGTGCTTGCGGTTAATAAATTCATTATCATTTCGTTTATTCTCAATACATGCCGTTTTTTTTATTCTGCAGACATCCTGTCTCGAAAAATTGCCGACTGGAGCACCCCCAAAACAAGATAAGAACTTGAGCCAAGATTACTCTACGTGCAACGAACTCTCACAAGCTATCTTGTCCCATTTTTAGAAATCTAGCAGCGAATCTTACGTGATAGCGAAAAATCTGCTGAGATTTCGATTACTTCGAGTTTTCTCTTTCTAACTCAGAGAAATTCTTTTTTTATTAGGATTTACAGAAAATCCTTGAAAATTCTATTTCCTAGTTCGTGAGTCATATAGATATTTAAGAATTTGTAAGCCGACTTTAGGCAGAAAGCATAAAGCATAGTTGGAGCCGCTAGTCATGCAAATATGTTTGCCGCACGTTTCAAGAGAATACCAGACAAACTAATACAAATGATTACCGACTCATACTGCTGTGGGAGCTTAAGTTTAAACAACTCCGGAACTTCTGTAAGTAAAGGCACACTGAAGTTTCAACTCAAATGCATGGCTGCAGTTTATTTTCGAAGATGAAGAAGCTAATGCTGGAAACTGCATGATATGCATAATATAGTTATATTATATGTATAAACAGAAAACGAGAAGTTATGATCGCTTAAATGGTTAGTTATTTCAGTTCGAAATTTAATTTAGTAAATTATAATAGAGCTAAAGGATACTAATAAGTATTTTGCCATTAAAGTAAACTACTCACTTTAAAATTACTAAAAATACAAGTATAATTGAAAAAGGCTTTTTCGGAGTATTTGTTTAAAGAAAAAAAATATATACCCTTTTCAAATTTGTATTTCTGTTACGACATTTAGTCGCCTAGACATGACGTCATATGCTTTCAATATTTTCTGAACAATCTCGACGTTCGTGCTTTTTCTTAAAAAATACAAATAATAAGCGGTAAGATTGTTGTTTTATTTCTAAATGTATGATTTCCAGCGTAAAAATCCTGAAAAAATATTGTTGTGTATATGTCCAATGGTGAGTCATTGTAAAAATGTTGAAGGGAAATTTAAAAACAGAAACCAAAAAAATTTAGCTTGAGTAATAAACGTGCACAAGAAGGCCTAATAAGAAATATGCTTGCGAAAATCAGTTTAAAAAAACATATGCTCTAGAAAGTCGATTTGAGGAACATAATTTTATTTATAAAACTGCGTTCGATGTGACATGCATGTACCCACATGTGCCCTACAAAATTAGCAGCACGATTATATTGTTGCTAAGATCTTTTCAATTATTTAAACGCTAGCAAATTAGCATAGTAGTATTATGGAATTTTCATTAAAACTAACTGGTGAAGTAATAGCGCTAGGGCTAGTATTACAGAAGTCCGTAACGTTATTTCATAACAAATATAATTATTTTTAATAAAGAACTAGAAAAAATGCTTTAGTGCGTAGCATACGCAATGTGCAATGTATTTCATTACTTGATAACAACTACCGAAAGGGAACAACAATATGTATATACCAATATTTTCTGTGCTTTTATTGTTTCAATTATAATCAAACATTTTCGGGTTTTTATGTAGAGCTAAAAGCAATATATACTAATTTTGTTCGTAAATAATTATTACTTCTATCCTAAAAACTTATATTATTAATTATTTTTATTGTTTTTATCAAACTGAAACTTGTATTTCTACGAATTTGCAAGCATCTGACGTCACACGATGTATTTTGCGCTATGAGGACACCAGGAGTTTCGTTTAAAAAGTCGAGATTATTTCTAGGTTCGAAAAAAAGTAAAACCAAACACTTAGAATTGGTACACCTTAAAATTGTTCGCTTTAAATTTGATAAAATTGGCCTGGAATGCAGATAGTGAAGTCTTAAGTCTAGAAAAATTTTGTGTAAATCTACACCAATTTGTCTAAATTTAAGGCAAACAAATTTTAAGGTAAGGTAGATGTCACAGTAATCAAAACGCGATTTTTTTGTTTTTTATTTCATTTTAATGCATTTAAATTCCATTTGATACCATAAAATGCTAAAAACATATGGGTTTTATTAAATTTTATACGTTTAACATATTTGGAATTTATGCCAACTATAACCCAGTTTGATGATTATTGGGACCATCATGATTACTGGAACACATTTACCTTCAATACTTTACATATTTTGTTTAACTGTGAAATTTTAAGCTTTAACTATTCGTTTTTTATCGATTGTAAGTTTATTAACTCCCTTTGGAGAGATTCAAGCCTCTTTTTGCTGACAGAGATAATTTTATGCGTCTGGGTTTAGCCCAAATTGATCTAAACTGAAGAGAGTATTTCTTCTGAATTTAGGTTTAATCAAAATTGGGCTAAACTTAAGACAATTAATTTAACTTAAATTAAGTTTAGCCAGTTTAACGGCCAAACAATTTAAGCATGCATTTTAATTGAATATATAGACGAAACTATATAGAAACCAACTGAATGACTTATAAAAAAGATACACTTCAAATTTAGTATTTATTTAAGAATTGTAATTTTTGTAAACGTTGATTAGTCTTTAAATTGAACAATTTCAAATATGTGAACTGTTTTACATAAAAATCAATATTTTGTACAGTTTTTTCCATACTGTTTGAAATATTTAAAGAAATATATATAGAAAAATATTAAAACTCGCAATTAATATTCGTTTCAAATTTAAACAAAAATAATTCAGTTTCATTGGACTACAAATATGAGGAAACATTATATACAAAATTAATTTTGCTTGATCAATCTAGTTTGATTTTGCATCACAGAAGATATATTCCAATTGGAATGGAATAGATAGTATTGTTATTAATAGATAATATTCAGCCGTTAAAAAAGCTTTTTAATATATCACGTATATGATTGTTTTTCAATAAAGTCAAATAATTGAATTGTCTTCCTGCAATTTCTTTGACAAGTAAATGGTTAATTACACTCTTGTTGACTCGTTCAAATAAACTATTTACTTTGTGTGATATTATTAATGATTCTCTGCAAGTATGAAGCAAGCCAATTTTGCCAGTTGAATGAACAAAATTAAATGCAATTAAACATGATTATTCGACTTTGATCTACATGCCAGGGTGCCTTCCCTGACGGGTGGTGCACGCTATTCCTCGTTTCATAACGATTCATTTTCAAGTAATAGCACAAAATCTTCAAGGGCTGCAATTAATTTCAAGTGTTTCCTAAATACCTATCCTGCGTCCATAATCCCTAATAAAATTATTAAAGAATATTACATTTTCGCGTTGATTTTAAAAATGAACTCCTCTCTTGTTAATACATTTTATTTGTTATTTGTTACATAAAAGTTTAATGTACTCTAGAAGTATATTCTTTATTTATATAAAGGTCATTTGCTCATTCGCGCTCGTGATTTGTCGTAATTAGGAACGAGGCCAACGGAACTGAGATTGGGGCAGTTTCTTTAAAAAGATTTCTGGTAATTTGAAATCGTAGCACACGTTTGTCATAGCGTCGGAAATTAAAAGATAAATATTAGAAAATGTATCAGAATGAGAGCATCCATGCTTCCCAGGGATTTCAGCCATTAAACATAACATATATCTCTGAAACATATGGAGATCGAAATTCTTCGAAGCACACAGACACGACACATTCTCTTTGGTGTAATGTAGGAAGAAAACTATAGTTTATTTATAAATCGTTTCGAAACTCAGGGAATTTTTCCAAGAGTCCCAACTTTCCAGCTCCAATATTTGGTATTTTCTGAAACCATAAGATCTCAAAGTAATATTTTTATACTTTTTGCTAATGAGAATATCGTTTTATTGCCAGAGAATGAATTTCTTTCGCATATTGTCTAAGGTAAAATCAATATCAGGATAGCTACAGATCAGGGATTTCCAGACAGTAAAAAAAAGTTCTTTTGTTGAAATTTTAACAATTTCGTTAAAAGGCCATACGTGTTGGTTAAAAATACGTATATCTTAGTTTCAAACTTATTTATTTTGTAAAAAATTCGTCTTTTTGATGGAATTTCTCTTCGTTTAAAATTAAAATCTATTTTTTTCGAAATATCAACTATTACGTTTTTCGTCGAGAATTTATATTTTTTGGTCGAGAATACAACTATGTAATTAGGTGAAAGTGGAGCTACTTTATTAAAAATCAATTTTTTTGTTTGTTCATTCATCATTTCAGTTTAAAAAAAAATTTAATTAGACTATTTTGTTTAAAAAAAAAATTTGTTTATAATTCGTGTGACTGAAAATTTAACCATTCCATGTTTGGTTGAAAATTTATCTTGTTCGATTGAAAATTCAACTATTTGTTTGAAAACTCGTATTTTGTGGGAGATTATTATAGTTGCGGTGACTAATTCATAATTTTGTTTGAAAATTCATTTCATTGTTTGGAAATTTAACTATTATATCTTCTTGGCGTAAAAATGATCTTTTTGATTACAAATGCATTTAAAAAAAATGTTTCTTGTTAAAAATTAGTTTTTTAAACTGTATTTTTAACAATGCCATTATTTAATATTTATTTTTTTATGGAAATTTAATCTTTTTGGTTAAAAATTAATTATTTTACTGAAAACTTAACTATTCTTGTTCCACTTAAAAATGTATCCGTTTAGGTAAAAATGTTGTCCTTCATGGTAGACAAGTAATCTCATTAGTTAAAACTTTATCTTTTTTGATAAAAATACATTTCTTTCGTTGAAAACTGAACTATTTTGTTGAAAATTCATTGAACTTTTCTACTTTTGGTTTAAAATTGGTATTTTTTGTTTTAATTAGACTGTTTTTGATTGAGAATAAAAATATTTTTCAGTGGAAATAACAACTTTTACACTTTTCGTTGAGAATTCATTTTTTTCGATGATTCGTCACATTGGTTGCAAATTTAAATATTCTGTAGGAAATTCCTTTTTTCTTGGTTGAACAGTAATGGTCGTAACATAAAATTTAATTCTCTCATTTTTTGTTCAAAATCGACCTATTTGAGTTGAAAACTTAACTAGTTTGTGAAAGTGCATGTATTTTACGTACATCTTGCAGAATTTGTGAATGACACCTTATAAAGTGATACATGACTGTCGTCACGAAAAATATTCGAAATATAGTTAAAAACAAACTTTTTTTGCATTAACATTATTGATCTCTTAATCCAGTCACATCATAATAAAACTCTTCTAAAAATTGTGCTGATAACAAGGAACTTTATTTTTGCTATAATTCTCTTCTTTGTTATAATTTAGTTTGCTCCACTAAAAAAACAGAATTTTAATACCTTCCAGACAAGTACCACAGGATATGCTAAAGGCAAAATGCTAATAAGAATTATTAAGTTTAAGGATCTCGCATTTAGGTCAACCCTCGGATTCAGTTGCTCGCTTCCGGAATTTTACGTTCACTACTTCCTGCGTCATTCTCGCCACGAATTCACCTTCGAATTCAATCGCCGATATCCTACAAATGTACAATTTCCCATCGCCTAAGGTCCTATGATAATACTATTCGCAACCTTCCGATTTCCTCAGGACGTAGAATACAAAATGCAGTAGATATCAAGCTTTTGATAAAAATATTTTTTTTATAGGAACAATCTCCAATCATCCACCAGACTTCGATGTTGATCCACTTGATGATGGTACCAAAAAATAGTAATTGAGCAATTGTGCGTATAATTTGAAATAGATCGTTTTCATCAGGCACTCCTAATAGAAGATGACGCAATTTTGTCTCGTTAGAAAGAAAACTTGCTTCTATCTCAAGTTCGTTTTCTTTATCTTTGCTGACAAACGTCACCTTTTCTTTCTCCTCTTCAAGGTTTGCTTTATTTTCTCCAAGGCTTTCTTTATTTTCTCTTTCTAGTCTCTCTTCTTTGGACTTGTAGCAATCCGAGAAGTCGAAAATTTGTTTCACGTATTCGATAATGGACGTGATTCCTCCCATGATATCTGGGTCGCGTTCGATTCGGTCGTTTTAGTTGGTTTCGATCGAGGAAACCGAAAAGCTCGGGGCACGATCGCACAAATAACTGATCTCAATCAGCAGATGAAACTTGCTCGCTTTGCCAAAGTAGTTCCTGCCTCTTCCTCTAGAATGATTACCTAACAGGTCCAAGAGTGTCATCGTCAAAAGTACATACGACGCAAGTACCTCGACTTCTGGTCAATTGGGAAATCCTTCCACATTGGCGCGGAGAGTAGAAAAGTTAGAGAAAATTGGAACAAAGTTAATTTTGGCTCTAATTTTTCAATGACCCACAAATTCTTATCGTATTAACATGAATCACAATTTTCTTATACAATAAACTCTGGACCTTCATTATAACAGACAGCTCGTATAAAAATTATATAAATTAAATATAATATTAAACTTTTTCTAGCTGTAAAAAAATTCCAATTTCAAAATACCCTTACATTTCTCTGACTTTCCAGAATTCTCTATAGTGGAGCAAGATTTTTTTTTAAATTGTCGATTTTTTCGACAAGTTTCCTTGCATCTCGCATTGAAAAAAAATAAGATTTTAACAGGAGGATTGGAAAAATATATTTGCACTTTGAGAAAATATAATTTTGAATCCTATAAGTGAAAAAAGTGTACTTTGGTACAAACATGGGCTAACCAGTGATTGTTACACAAGAGAACGGGATGTTTTTATATTTTAAATATTTGTGGAATTAAAAAATGTCCAAGGCTGAACATTTTCCAAATTTAAAACTTCCTAACTGAAAGACTTCCCTTTAACACACTTATTTCAATGTTTTAAACTGGTATGCATTCAAACTAAATATAAATCTGATCAAATTGAAATATTCCTAATTTGAACCATATTAAACAAAAAACATAATATTTTCAAAATTTAAAATATTTTCTATTTTATCCAGATCCATTCGTTTGCTCCCCGAATGTGCTCCATTAAAAAATGTTCGCTACAAAACTGTAAGAGTTTTTGCAAGTGTGAAGGTGGGTTAGGCTCTGCTTCCCTCTAATTTTTATTAATAATTCCTTTTAATTTTTTTCGTTTTTGGGATTCTTTGGATGAAGGATTATCTTTTTTGTTGGACCTTTTAACTTTAATGCAATACATTTGTGACAATACATAAGACATTTGTGCAGAGGTGAATGCAGGATACTGAACGTAAATAAATTCAGCTACACTCATTCACATTAAAAAACATTTTAATTAATTAATCGTCAACTCATTATTAATTAATAATGTCGCCAGACCCCCCCCCCCCGGCGGTGACACGCCAACCCCTTTTTCAAAAACATCACTTATAGTAGAGGATCCGAATATAAAACGACTTCGCCCATTCGTTTAGACGATGAAAAGTATTTTATACCAAGGCTAATATTTTAAAATATATATCGTGAGTAGGTTACCCAAAAAATTTCAATCAAGCTATGATTAATTAAAAATTCAAAAATAGCTTTTAAAAAAAATTACAATCGTTCGTTGGGTATAAACAGGTAAGTCGATATTCGTATTTTGCAATAATCTGTTTACGCAATAAAGCTCATATCAAAATAAAGATAATTTTATTGCAAACACGATGATATAAGATTGTCTGCGAAAATCTGCTTTGAATTCCGGTTATCGAGTGTCCCAGTGTGATAGAAGAAGAAGCAGCATTGCAGCCGCGCATAGCTCGAAGTCCAAGAAGTTGGCAAGGCCATTTTGTTTTTTCAAAAAAAAAAGTTGTGCTGAATTGTGCTAGATTTTTGCATAATTACGCCGTAAACGATTTTAAAAAAGTCAAAATTTTAGTCAGAATTTACCGTAAAAATTTTTCAACAAAAATCAAAATTGGAAACAAAATTAAAAAAAAAATTTTCGGGTCAAAAATGCTATGTGTCTTTTTTAACAACAACAAAATTGTGCTGAATGATGCTGGGTTTTGCTCAAATGTACCGTAAACGATTTTTAAAAAAGTCAAAATTTGTACCAAAATTAGCTAAAGAACATTTTTTGTGACAATACAAACAAAAATGTACAAAATGTGAATTTCGAAAATCTTATAAAGGAAAGAGTGAGAAAACAATATGCAACATTGTATTGAATAATGAGAGAATTGAACAAGTTGATAAATTCGTATAC